>JASTWR010000917.1:0-70360 GCA_030770355.1 Harpagoxenus sublaevis
TATTACATCTATCTGCGTATTAAAGTTTGTAGTTGATACTTGGGTACTAATTGCACGTTTAAATTGTAATTCATTTAAAATGTTTTTCTAAAAATCCTCCTTTATTATACGAGTCGTAATTAAAGTCACCTATTATAATTTTTTTTTTACTAACAGATTTTCTAAAATATTACTCAGTTCGTGCGTAAACATAGTTCTAGGTACTGAGGGAGATTTATAACCGGTAATGATCTCCACCTCATTTATGTTTATGCGTATCAAGTCAATGTGACGCTGTTGTCCATTTATAGTTTCATCTTTTTGTATATGGTCATCAATAAATGCGTTAAGTTCCTTCTTAATAAAACATATTATTCCTTTTGGTAAACGTTTATCATAATTATCTGTTCGGAAAATAATATTAAATCCTTCAAATGTCAAATTGTCTGTTGTAATTGTTTGTGTTTCTGCAAAAATTAATAAATCTGCTTGTTTATTACCATTTTCACAACATATATTAATCAAATTTTTATTTAGTGACCGTACATTCTGGTAAATAATTTTTATTTGGTTTCCTTTTATAATTTTGGAATACGACAATTTAAGACATTTCTCTTCTTTTAGACGTTTTATTTCTAATTCCAATAGATTATTTATTGATGGTTTTTTTGGTGATGTAAAACTTCCAAGAATATATAAATCAGATAATTTTGTTACTCTACTCAGCGCTACGTACAACATTGGCTTTGTCATACGGCAATTATTTCTTAAATCAACACATACTATTTCGTAGGTTTGACCTTGGCTTTTATGGATTGTCATAGCTTCAGCAGGTGTTATGGGAAATTGTTCCCTTACGATTTGATATCCCATTCTCTCATTGACGTTCAATACGACAGAGAGCGGTGATAGCGGAACTAAACACATTTCCATACAATTTCAGTCATATACTCTATATATGGTCTTCGTTGTTCCACCCCAATTTTATTATTATTAAATCAAGCCAAATTTTAATTGGTTTATCTGTACCTGGTTTAAACGTTATATTTTTCAATATACCACAAGCTCCGTTAACTAGGCCTTCTTCTACATCTATATTAGTAATTATCATGTAATTTGATACCTATTTTAATATAACTTTGAAAGCCAAGCCACCACATTCTGTTCTTTTTCTTTTTTTTAATGACGTTAGTAATTTATTTCTTAATTTACTACTAACTTTTCCTAAAATTGTGTCTTTGGCTATAGATTCATAAGCTATACCATCTTTTAAATCAATTTTTAATTGATTATAACTATCAACTGAGTGATTATCAGCATATAATCTAATTGCATCTTTTGGAACGTATTCTTCTGTCGTTTCTCTTGACTTAATTAGAGCAATATCATTTTCACACATTGTTCCTTTGCAAGGTTGTTAAGAGCTTCAATAAACGTTTTATCTTCTTTTTGTCTCATTACTTCTGTTAATTGAAAGAATTCAAATTCATTCCACAGAACATTTTCTGAAAATACGCTTAACATGCAAGATTTCGGACAAAGATATATTGAAGTATCCATAACCGGTGGTAATTGATAAAGATCACCGACCACCAGGACAGAAACTCCACCAAAGCTTTTATCACGACCCATTATTTGTCTTAATCTTGTATCCACTCGACTGAACATTGTACTACCTACCATAGATATTTCGTCTATAATTAACAATTTTAATTCTATTAAATTCTCTCGAATAGTATTTGCCACATCTGCTGATAATTCTGGCATTTGCCCTCCGTACTGTGTTATCGGTAAAGCAAAAGCAGTGTGTAACGTTACACCACCTATTAAAAATGCTGCTTTTCCTGAGGGAGCACATAATAATATTATGACTGAATTGTTTTTTTCTCCAGGTGTCTCGTTGAAATAATCCAATAATAACTGATAAATCGCGTTAATGACTGTGCTTTTTCCAACCCCTGCTGATCCGCTGATGTACAGTTTAATTGGTAAATCACCAGTTTTGAAACAATGTAAAACGTGTATTGTGATTTCCCTCTGTTTGTCGTTTAATTTTTGAAGAATTCTCATCATTTCTTCTTTGGTCGATTTAGGTGGACTACTTATTTTTCGTTTAGTGTCCTTTGAACAATCTGCTACACCTGTTTGACCGAATATATCTATCTCTTGTTCTTTCGGAATTTTTGTATTCATGAAAGATTCTACCTCCTCATTTTCTACATCTTGTTGATCTTGCTGTGCGTGAGTCAACGCATTGTCAAGTTCTGCATCACCTATTACTGCAAATTTTTTTCTGTTATTTTTAATTAAATGAATATTTTCTTTATAAAGTGTTTCACAATTTTGTGTCTCCACATCATTTGTTTCGTTTTTCCAAGGTAGGAATAACAAAACCTGTTCTCTGAAATAATTATATCGGTCTTCTTGCAATTTGTAACGACAAAATCTAATAATTTTCTGTTTTTTTCGTTCTCTAATTTTAATGTTTTCATTATATTCATTCTCACTATCACTTTGGTATGTAGTCCTTTTTTCTTCACAGTTTGCTGCAAATTCGGCAAGACAAACATCAGGCAATTTTTGATAATTCCGATTTTCGTATTTATCAATTATATTTTTGTAGTATATATCTGTTGATTCATCACTTATTGTTTTTAAATGTTTGTTATTTTTTAACATACGAACACGTTCTTTTCGCGGTGCAGTGTTAATATAAACAACAGTTCTACTGCACAATGAAAGTGGTAGGCCAAGGACATGGTAAACAGCTTCTTGTGCAGACATAGTATTACCGTTTATGAAAACGTTTGCAATTTTTCTGAACTTCTGTCTAATATTCAAATTACCATTTTCTAGATCTTTTGCTGCTTCTTTTAGTAATCGTGATAGTCCTGCGTCAACTTTTGTGACGTAATTAATCATGTACGAAACACAACTGTATGGATCTAAAACAAATTGTATATCCATGTTTGATTCCAGAAGAGTCAATATGGTTTTATTGTACGCATTAATTGCAACTTCGTTGCTTTGTCTTTTCAAGAATATCTTAGTTCTTGATAACGTACTTCTAATTGTTTGAATATAATTCTTTTCCGTCATTTCTAATCGTTCCAACATGTCTTCAAAAGATATGAGTATATTTTTTTCGAAAAATAGTTGCATTAAATCTCTTTTTTTTTTTCTATTGGTTTTATCATTTTTAGTTTTCTCATTTTCTCCTAGTGGTTTGAGAATCATAGTTTCTTTCATTACAAACATTGGAATATTGAATCGGCATGAAAATTTATTTTTTCGACCTTTGTAACATGTTGATTTGTGCCGATGTATTTGCAAACGTATTAATGGATTTTTATCATCGTAAGCACATGTAATGATTTTATCTATCCACTGTATTAACTTTTTATTCGCATCCTCATTTTCTTCGTCGTAAATCGGTGCATTCTTGCAATATAAAAGATTATGTGTATGAACTGTACCTCTTGCTTAAAATTCTCGCCTTTGAAAATGGTCAACTACATAGTTTTTTCCAAGTGGGCCATATTCATTCTGTAATATAGACATAATCATATTGAATCTTTCTTCTATATATCTGACACACGTCACAGGATCTTCTCTTATCAACTTTGTTTTTTCTGCCATGTCCAAGTGTATTGCTTCATATGTACTGATATTTTTATTTTCTCGTATTTTGTACAAAATTTTCAATAAATCAGGGTTTTTATGTTCACATGCAGAACCCGTAAAGAACAATGAGGGAATACCACATTGTCTAATCATACTAAGTAAATGTTTTTTCTTGTTTTCCCAATACGAGGGTGACGAACGTACTTGTTTCAAAAATTTGTATCCGTCATTATAACGAATAGAATCATTTAAAAAGTTAGAGTCTTTAATTTCTCCTGCAGTTAAGTTATTGTTTCTCTTTACTCTCCTTAAACAAATATTTATGTTGGACATTACTGACTTTTCTAATTTTTGTTTAGCCATAAATAAAATTCTTGTAGGTTGACATGATCTTCTATCTTTGTGCCTTACCTCAAATTTAATTCGTTGTGAGTACGTCAATTTATTCCTCTTGTCTAGAATTTCTCCTCCAAATATTCTTGGAAAACACAATTCATCAATATTTTCGGTTAAGTGCCAAGGTATTAGATATTTGCTTTGTCCCGGAGCTATAATTTGAATATTTGTCGATATTTCTTCATCATTTGGTTCGAAATATTCGGACTCTTCTGAATCCAATTTATTTTCTGGATTTTTTACTTTATGCTTTTTTATATTAGTGCATCTTTCATTTTTATCATCTTTATCGACAATAAATTCCAATTCTGCAGTTAAGTTTCTGTTATATTTTTTGAAAAAATTCTCATCAATGTTTACATTATTTTTTCGATACAAAGGCGTTTGTTGTAAGTATTCCAAAGCCTCACAAATTTTAGCTGGTTTAATAGTTTCGTACATGTAATCAGACTTGTGCTCCAAGTGCCTTTTCGGCTTTATTTGAATAGTTGACATTTCATCAAAAGTTCTAGGTAAAACATTAACCATCTCATTAATTTCAACTGGAACATTAACTATACTTCCCTTTAATGACAATTGAGGGTTAATAGCATATGGTTGTAATGCTTTAATTTGCATGAACGGAATATACGGAGATACCATTCGTTCTTCAAGTGCTGTCAAACTAGTTACAACTTTTGGCACATTTGGAAATTTTAAATCTGTATTTGCTGCTGTTTTTGGAACATCTCCTGATGTAATATATCTTTTACATGTCTTACAAACGTATTCAGATGAGTTATTGACAATTTTGTTGATAAATTCATTAACAGCCATTTTTGTCTCACTTAACTCATTTCGTATTTTATTAATATTAAAACGTTCTACTGATTTTAAGAAAAACAAATTTTCACAACACAAACATACTATATCTGGACCCAATTTTCTGTTTTGCAAAAAGTTCATTATCAATACATTATAATAATATTCATTATCTTTGAGGCCAATCTTAATCTTGTTATAAACAGAATTGCTATATTTTTCTCGATATCCAAAAAAATCGTTGAGTCTTAATAATCTCTTACGTTCAATGTCATGTTTTCTTTCTTTTGGGATAAAGTTAAAATCTTCACGTAAAATAATAATTCTATCTCTGTTTTTAATTTGTTCACTTATCTGGTAATCTGTATCTTCTCTTATAATTTTTATTCTTTTTACATTTTTCTCCTTCTCTGCTTCTTTATACATCAGATTTTGACGTTTTTGTGTTATTCTTTGCAGATTCTTTTCTTTCTCTACTTCTTTATACGCTAGATTTTTACGTATTTCTGTTATTCTTTGCAGATTCTTTTCTTTCTCTACTTCCTTATACGCTAGATTTTTACGTATTTCTGTTATTCTTTGCAGATTCTTTTCTTTCTCTACTTCCTTATACGCTAGATTTTTACGTATTTCTGTTATTCTTTGCAGATTCTTTTCTTTCTCTACTTCCTTATACGCTAGATTTTTACGTATTTCTGTTATTCTTTGCAGATTCTTTTCTTTCTCTACTTCCTTATACGCTAGATTTTTACGTATTTCTGTTATTCTTTACAGATTCTTTTCTTTTTCTACTTCTTTATACGCTAGATTTTTATGTATTTCTGTTATTCTTTGCAGATTCTTTTCTTTCTTTACTTCTTTATACGCTAGATTTTTACGTATTTCTGTTATTCTTTGCAGATTCTTTTCTTTCTCTACTTCTTTATACGCTAGATTTTTACGTATTTCTGTTATTCTTTGCAGATTCTTTTCTTTCTCTACTTCTTTATACGCTAGATTTTTACGTATTTCTGTTATTCTTTGCAGATTCTTTTCTTTCTCTACTTCTTTATACGCTAGATTTTTACGTATTTCTGTTATTCTTTGTAAATTTTTTTCTATATCTGCTTTTTAAAACGCCCGATTTTGACGTTTTTGTGTTATTCTTTGTAGATTCTTTTCTTTCTCTGCTTCTTTATACACTAGATTTTGTCGTTTTTCTTTGTATATTTTTTTCCTTTTTTCGTTTACTATACGAAGGATCTTGTCGTAGTCTTTTCATTCGTTCAACTTTTTTTCTTCTCTCTTTTTCTCGATATATTTCTTGTTTTCTCTCATTTGCAATCTTATTTACAAAATCATCTTTCTTATTATCATTAATATCATTCTCCGTTATGTTTTTCCCTTCATTCAAAGAACTATCACGTTTTCGTTTCATGTTGTTTTGTTTATTTTGTTATTTATATTTATATTTTTTGTCAGTTTGTAATTTACTTATCAAATTGCTGTTTTAAAATAATTTTTCGGGTTTTTAATTTATTTCTTTAAATGTTAAGCAACAATTAACTGACACAATTTCTAAAAAAATGTTAAAATACTTGTTTATTTTATTAAAAACGTATTATGTATACTCACCCTTCTAGGGTTAATTATATGATTGTACCGTTCTATATTTTGTTCAACGAGATGATATTTGGATCCCTCTAAAACTTATCCGTTTCGCGTGAGTCTTTAATCAAAAAACGTCTATTTACATATACGATACCATATAAGTCAACTTTAAACCGGTATTCATAGTCGGATTTTATTTCAAGATTTCCGAAGAAAAATTTTTATATATGGTCGCATATAAATATATATTATTATATATAGTTTATATATGATTATATTTCATAATGTATTATACCATACATGGTAATATAATATAATGTCGTATGTTATAATCAACCTATTTTCATATATGACTGAATATATATGACTTTTATATCAAATCATGCATGATTATTCTATAATGCATATAACTATAGTATTGAGTCACATGATAAGATATAAAATCTTGAAAAAGCATATCTGCTTTTACATAACCAAATATGATATTTAATATAATCATACATATAATTTTTAAAAGTTAAGTGCGCCTACAAAATGCAATTTAAAAATGTTTTTTTCTGTTCTCTTTTACAACATTTGATTCCTTTATCTATATATAAAATTATCAAGGTAAAATCATCTAAAAGTGAGATTTGGTGATCTTGAAACCGCATGGCGTGTGACTCGTAACATAAGATACTCAGGGTACTCCTGTGTTGTTGGAGTATGAAAGTTATTGTATAGTAATAAAATAAGAGAAAATACTATATTAACGTTAAGGGAAGGTTTATACGAAATTATAAGTGTGTGCTGATTTTGATTTGAGAAGGATGGGTAGAGGGGGCAGATAAGGTAAAATATTGGGTATAAGTGTGTTTACGATTGTTGCAAATGTGCTTCTCCATTACATTTGTCTTTCAGAAACTTTAAATAAGAATTAAATAAGAGAATAAGGTATTTATTTTATAAATACCTAATTCTCTTTCTCTCTTTTGCTTTCTACTTATCCTTTTCTTTTTCTTCCTCACTTAGCGTTTGAAATAAATTTTATTCCACTAGATATTTTATATTTTATATTAGAATATTATGTTATTTAAAATATCTCAAAAATTTTAAAACGTCCGGATCGATAGGTAAAATCAGGTTTATGTGTAGAGATTCACTGGCTATAGAGCCGTATTAATATCTTAAGACATTATTTAAGACAGACCTCGGCAAGAAATGCACTTCTCGGCCGATTTTCAACTGGCTCCGCCTAGCGCTGTTCCCCTTACCTCGCCGTCCCGCGCGCAGCCTACGAGTCGCTCGAGGCTCAGGACCGTAAACAATAACTTTCCACGTCACCCGTGAAGTACTATTGTTGACACTTTTTTTTTTAAAGTGGTATTCCCTGTAGGCCAAATCCACTGATATTCCTTGAAATTACTGTTACAGCCGTGTTCTTCGATAAGAATCTGGCAAGAAGGAAAAAAGTGAAAATTATTATTATTTAAGTAAGATTTGAATAACTGTGATTTCCTTTGAAAAGAATCGACATGACTAACTAATTGGGAAATATTTTGATTTGGTTTTTGCAGCTTTAAATTGAGAAGCCTAAGTTGATTAGTCATGTCAGTAATGAAGACAAGTTCACAGAGAAATGTGATATCTTGCAAAATGACTATATATTCCTAAAGTTTAGGATTGTTTATTTCTTGCAAGAAAAGGAGGATTTCTTTTCTTATGGCAAAAAATATTTCCAAACAATTAGCAGCACTAAGCCAACGTACTGAACAATAAAGTGGGACATCTGTGTGAATAGTATTATGTTACTCGAGAAATAATTTAAATTTTCGATGGACTAAAGAACTTCTGTCCACCTTTAATTATATTAATTATTTTTGTCACAGTCTCCATAGCTGTTGACAGTTTTACAACTTTGCCGCTTAGTGCTTCTTGATGGATTATGCAATGTACAAGGGGGATATTAATATTTCGCTGCTTTAATTGTCCGGCAAATCCTATCTTTAAACCGGTCATAGCCCTCGCGCCATCAGTTGCAATCGAAGAACATTTATTAAAATTGATGCCAAATTTTTTAAGCGATTCTTTAACTGCTACAAAAATATTAAGACCCATCGTCGTGGTATGTAAAGGGACGAAATTTAAAAGCTCCTCAACACACGAGAAATCGTCTTGTACGATTCGAGTAAAAATACTCAGTTGACTCGTGTGTCGAATATCGGTGCTCTCGTGAAGACATAACGAAAAATATGTACATGACGTCAGAAGGTTCTTTAATTTTATAAAAAGTGAAAAATGTTCTTTAAGCGACGATTCTTTACCGCGTCTTATGAGGCTACATCTAATAAGCAAAACGACGTTCCCGCTAGCTGTAAAAAGTTCCGAAAGTTGACCTAAATTTTCTTCATTTCTTGTTAATTTCTTTAATTATGCTTTAATTGGTTAAAGGTTCGTATACGTCATCAGTGGATTAGGCTTACAGGGGATACACTTCAAAATAAAACGCGTCAACAATAGTCCCTCACGGGTGACGTAGAAAGCTATTGTAAACATATTTTTACGGTCCTGAGCCTCGAGCGACTCGTAGGCTGCGCGCGGGACGGCGAGGTAAGGGGAACAACGCTAGGCGGAGCCAGTTGAAAATCGGCCGAGAAGTGCATTTCTTGCCGAGGTCTGATTTAAGACAATCTTGAAATAAGATTCGACTATTCAATTATGAACACGGGTCTACGAATATTATTCGAAACGATCGTAATTTTATACATAAACGATCGTAATTTTATACATATTATTCTATGTATAAAATTATCAAAGTAAAATCATCAAAAACTGACAATTTTTATCTGAGAATCCATTGCAACGCATAAGAGAAGACAGGGAATATCAGTTCGAAAGCTCGTTCGCATCTTTCTGTGGTGGCTTGCAATGACACCGATAGGTGGCGCATAATGGTGTGATTAACTCGTAAGTAAATTTCAGTTGAGAGCGAATATAAGCAGGTCCCGCGCGATCTCAGTACCAGCAGTTTTCAGCGAACGAGCTTTCGAACTGACAATTGTTATCTGAGAATCCATTGCAACGCATAAGAGAAGACAGGGAATATCAGTTCGAAAGCTCGTTCGTTGAAAACTGCTGGTACTGAGATCGCGCGGGACCTGAAATATCTTATAAAGTATTCACTTATCGATGACTTTACCTTAGTGCTTTTATACATAGCTAAATAATCAAAGAAATCGAATAATAATATTAATTTTTACATTTGTAATTTTTCAAAATTGAGTTTACACAAAATGCAATCAAATTTTTTAAAATTAATTTGTTTGTTTTTTTTTATATTATTTGATTCCTTTTATTATTTTACGCATAAAAGTATTAAGGTAAAGTCATCGATAAGTGAATACTTTACAAGATATTTCATATTTTATATTAAAAATATAATGACAAAATTTAAAATATCTCAGAAAATTCTTAACGAAAGAGAGCTTTATTATAGTGTTTTAAAAACGTCTCGACAAGGGCTACAAGAATATGCAAAAAAACTATTTTTTATTTAACTCCTTATGGTGTTTTATTTAAAAAATTTAAGGTGCTTTTGATCTAAATTTTTTATATAAAAGCCCCTATTTTTTATAGCACATTCCTGTAGCCCTTGTCTCTTTAAAGTTCTCTTTTGCTAAGAATTTACTGAGATATTTTAAATTTTGTCATAATATTTTAGGAGGAGGAGGAGGAGTTTTACAGAATTGCATTGGAAGAGCGTTTGCTGAGCAAAGGGAAAACGCTTGTCTTACGGCGTTGGGAAAAGCGTTTGATAAAATCGATAACTTTACCTTAGTGCTTTTATACATAGCTAAATAATCAAAGAAATCGAATAATAAGGTTACTAAGGTAAAGTCATCGATAAGTGAATACTTTACAAAATATTGTACCGAAGAATAAATTACCGAAGAAACGCCCGGAAAAACCAAGGGATAAAATCGCTGATCGGTATCGAGATTCCGCAATAGTCTGTTTTGCGCAAGGATGTAAAGAGTAACTATGCAAAAGTTTGTCCAGATCGGTCGAATAGTTTAAGAGTGTATAAAGAACAGACATATACAGACATACATATAGACATTCTATTTTATATATATAGATTGGCAACTTTTCTAATTCCATTATATTTTTCAGTCTTTTCTACTCCTACTTCATATACAATGCTTTAAGATTTGGTTGATTAGACTCAGCTATATTAGGCTTTTATGTATATACGTATTCCTCGCAAATTTTTTTACTTTGCTTATAAAGTTTCTTTATGAGGAAGCCAATCTATTATATGCTAATATTTTTGAAAAATTTCTCTTAAAGGAAACTGTATAAGCAAAAAAAATAATCAGGAAGCAAGTTTTGGATAAAATTTTAGAAATGCCGTAAAAATCTAAAAATCAAGGGAAAATTATTATATACATGTGTGTATATATATGTGTATATGTACTTATATGTGTATATATTCAAACGTATCGCTCTTTGATTGCCATCTCATAAATGTTTATATCTATAAGTTGCTGGTTTCACATATTATATGTCAATTTGATAATCTGTCGATATATACGATACGTACTTACCGTTGGACTAAAAACATTAATAAATAAATATTTTTAATCTGTATTCACAATAATATACGTAGAAAAATTTAATCGCAACTATTGAACGATGGAAGACTTAAGAAGTTGTAAGTATCCGCTCTTAATGAGAAGAATTTAAATAATATATATTTGTTATATTTATTATTTGTACAATACGTACATAACATATGTCTGTATAATTTATAAGATATATGTGGTTATTTAGTACTCGATGACGGTCTGGACGATGTGCTGTTAAATGCCATGATAGCCTACGAAAAGGATCAAGCGGAGAAAAAAGAACATGATTCTAAGCTAAAGTGTGAAGAGGATAAAGAATTTCAAAAGCAAGCAGAGAAAGAGCGTAGTGATGAGATAGAGGCTGAGAAAAGTAGCAAGCGAAAGGAAAAATACGATAAAGAAAACAAAAAAAAGGAAGCTGGGAAAAGTAGTAAACGTAAGAAAGACGATGAAGATGATAAAGACGACAAAAGGATTAAAAATAAAAAAAATGTGGATACAGATTAAACTTTCTTTATATATTACATACAAATATTGTAAATTGTTGATGTAATGATTGCGTACACTGTTTACTTTATATATTTAGTATGTATGTTTTTTTTAATAATCATATTAAACGAGATATATACATGATTTAATTTGGGGATTTAATTTATATAGTAGCAACCTCATAAGAAGATTTCTACTCCTACTTCATATACAATGCTTTAAGATTTGGTTGATTAGACTCAGCTATATTAGGCTTTTATGTATATACTTATTCCTCGCAAATTTTTTTACTTTGCTTATAAAGTTTTTTTTATGAGGAAGCCAATCTATTATATGCTAATATTTTTGAAAAATTTCTCTTAAAGGAAACTGTATAAGCAAAAAAAATAATCAGGAAGCAAGTTTTGGATAAAATTTTAGAAATGCCGTAAAAATGTAAAAATCAAGGGAAAATTATTATATACAGGGTGTATCAAGACGATACAGAGCGGTTTGACGGGTCGCGCGTCTGCCGGCGTCAGGGGCACGCTGCGTAGTTGTTCATTATGTAAGCTAACATTACCGACATATCGAGTAGGTCGCGCGCTTTTCTCTCTTATAATTGTGAAAAAATATTGATAAAAATGTTAAGCGCAAACATTCTTGTATTAAAAATATCTTTATTTTTGAAATGTTAAATATTTAAATGAGATTACATAGTGTTAGACAGAGATAACTTGCAAACATGAAGATTTTGTATAAATATAGCAAGAAAAATATATTCTCATTATTCAATAACAATTTTTTCTTAAGTTAAGAGAAAAAAATATCGAATAAAAATATAATTATGAAAATAATCATATTATACCCTTGAGATGACTTATAATATTGAAATAAGAATATAATATTTTAGAATATTTTTATTTTTGCATATATACGAAACAATGATAATCTTGCTACGACATAATTTAATCTTTTTAAAGAATTTGATAATCTTAAATTTGACTAAAATATTATATTCTTATTTCAATATTATAATAGTCATATCAAGAGTATAATATGATTATTTTGATAATTATATTTTCTATTTGATATTTTTTCCTCTTAACTTAAGAAAAAATTATTACTAAATAATGAGAATATACTTTTCTTGATATAACTATACAAATTTTACATGTAAGCAAGTTATCTCTGTCTAACACTATGTAATCTCATTTGAACATTTAATATATTTCCAAAATAAAGATAGTTTTAATACAAGAATGTTCTTTTTTCAGTGTGCATAAGAAGGTATTTTATTGAAAAACTTCTTTTATGTCTATATGCAAATAATTATTTATTAATTTATTAAAATGTATTCATTTTACAGAACATGTTCTACATGTCCACCATTGTTCTCCAAACACAATGCGACTCTCCGCATAAAATTTTTTCGCACTTTACTCAAAGTGACAGGTGTGATATCGCGACTTGCTACCCGTATTCTTTGAATTAAATCGTTGCGATTCATGGGTAATGTTTTATAAACCTGATCGCGTATAAAACCCCATGCAAAGAAGTCCATAGGCGTGAGATCAGGTGATCGCGGTGGCCACTCGTGCAGATCACTGTGAATGCCTATCCACCTGTTTGCGAAACGACGATTTAAAATCGTACGGGCGAGAACGGAAGTATGGGCTGGATGGCCGTCTTGTTGGAAGATGATGTTTGGACGGATGTGTAATGGAACATCTTCCAACAAACCGGGCAGTGTTTCCTCCAGAAACTCGGAATATACTTCTGCCGTGACATTTATATTTTCAGGGAAAAAGTACGGTCCGATAATCGTATCGTCCACAATCCCCATCCAAACGTTGACGTGAAATCTTCCCTGGATCTGCGTTTCTTTTATGCAATGGGGGTTCTCTTCCGCGTAATGGTGTTCATTGTGGCGATTAATCCTGCCGTCACTGCGGAAAGTGCACTCGTCTGTCCATAATATTCTCCGCAGAAAGTAATCATCCTCAATATTATCAATATCGTCAATTTGTATGATATAAAGGTACAATAATGTATGTATTTCTTTCATGCCTTTTATGCCTTTTTTGCAATTTGTTAGAAATTATTGTTAGTTTTATGTTTATTACTTAGGTTGACATTTTATCGCGCAGACTTTAGAAGAAACGGTGATATGATTAGCACGATATAAAAACGCGTCAACGAGAAATATTCGATAAACGTAAGTCATTTGCCACGATTTCGTATATACATTTTATGCTATTTTTAGCTTTTGAAAGCTTAAAATATAGCTAATACATTATTAAACTATATAATTTACCTGTTCTGAAACCCAATCACAAAATCTTTCTCGACGAAGCAAATCTTGGGGGAGCAACATTTGCGTTGTGTGTCTCTTGAAAGGATGCATTCTTAGATTTTTCTTAATAATCCTATGCACCTTGTTATGGTCCATACCGAGATCATATCCAATACTTCTCGTGCTGGTGTGCGGATTTTCTAATATTGCTTCCCTCACTTGATTGATGGTTTCTTCCGGACGATGACAAATATTTCGTGCGTGTGTTGACGCGTGTAACGTGCCATGCTGGACAAGGCGAGTAAATAGAGTTGGAAAAAACCCGTGTGCCGGGTGCCGCTTTTCAGGAAAGCGTTCAGCGTACAAAATTGCGGCCTGCCTTCCATTTTTACGGCATTCGCCGTAGATTAGCAGCATATTGGCCAACTCTTCGTTACTATAACGAGGACGCTCCATCGTTCACCGCGTTTACAATCCTCGCGTTGTTTCCCGAAAGGAAAAGAACGTCGGACCAGACGCCGATAGTCTTTTGTCTATGTGACGGATTAATCGCCAAAATGAACATCATTATGCGGAAGAGAATCCTTATTGCAGAAAATAAACGCACATCCGGATAGATTTCATGTCAACGTTTGGATGGGAATTGTGGACGATATGATTATCAGACCGCACTTTTTCCCTGAAAATGTGAATGTCAAGGCAGAAGTATATTCTGAGTTTCTGGAGGAAACACTGCACAATTTGTTGGAAGATGTTCCATTACACATCCTACCTAACATCTTCCAACAAGACGGCCATCCAGCCCATACTTCCGCTCTCGCCCGTACGATTTTAAATCATCGATTTACAAACAGGTGGATACCCAGACAGAACACAATATTCATAATAAATATTCAGAAATATTTATTTCTATTTATTTTCTAAAAATATTATATAAATATTTTATACTTATTTTTATACGCAATCAGGTATATAAGACATTACCCATGAACCGCAACGATAAATTGAAAGAATACGGGTAGCAAGTCGCGATATTACACCTGTCACATTGAGTAGAGTGCGACAAAATTTTATGCGGAGAGTCGCATTGTGTTTGGAGAACAATGGTGGATATGTAGAACATGTTCTGTAAAATAAATACATTTTAAGAAATTATAATAAATAATTATTTGCATATAGATATAAAAGAAGTTTTTCAATAAAATACCTTCTTATGCACACTGAAAAAAGAACATTCTTGTATTAAAACTATCTTTATTTTTGAAATATTAAATGTTCAAATGAGATTACATAGTGTTAGACAGAGATAACTTGCTTACATGAAAAATTTGTATAGTTATATCAAGAAAAGTATATTCTCATTATTTAGTAATAATTTTTTCTTAAGTTAAGAGGAAAAAATATCAAATAGAAAATATAATTATCAAAATAATCATATTATACTCTTGATATGACTATTATAATATTGAAATAAGAATATAATATTTTAGTCAAATTTAAGATTATCAAATTCTTTAAAAAAGATTAAATTATGTCGTAGCAAGATTATCATTGTTTCGTATATATGCAAAAATAAAAATATTCTGAAATATTATATTCTTATTTCAATATTATAATAGTCATCTCAAGAGTATAATATGATTATTTTCATAATTATATTTTTATTTGATATTTTTTTCTCTTAACTTAAGAAAAAATTGTTATTGAATAATGAGAATATATTTTTCTGGATATAACTATACAAAATCTTCATGTTTGCAAGTTATTTCTGTCTAACACTATGTAATCTCATTTAAATATTTAACATTTCAAAAATAAAGATATTTTTAATACAAGAATGTTTGCGGTTAACATTTTTATCAATATTTTTTCACAATTATAAGAGAGAAAAGCGCGCGACCTACTCGATATGTCGGTAATGTCAGCTTACATAATGAACGACTACGCAGCGTGCCCCTGACGCCGGCAGACGCGCGACCCGTCAAACCGCTCTGTATCGTCTTGATACACCCTGTACATGTGTGTATATATATGTGTATATGTACTTATATGTGTATATATTCAAGCTTTTTCTATCTATATAATTACTTTATACCGATTTTCTTGAAACCAGTGCAAAAAATTTTTTAATTTTTTGGGAAATGCAATGATGGGTTTAATTCTTTTTGAAGAAAGCTTTCTCTTCATAAAAAAAATTTTTTTTTACGGTAACGTTCGATTTAATATGAATCTATATCATTACCTAGGGCCAAATTCTGTACACGATACCGACAACTATCGGTGTCGTTGCGCAGCTTTTATACAATATGAAAAACCTGCGCAACGACACCGATAGTTGTCGGTATCGTGTACAGAATTTGGCCCCTAATCTTTGTCTGTCTGTCTGTCTGTTTGCGAACTGCTGATTTATTAATAGACCGATTTTCTTGCACCAGGTGCTAAAATTTTTCTAATTTCTCGGGGATGACTTTTTTTGGGGATCGCGACGACGGGTTTAATTTTTTTTGAAGAAAGCTTTCTTTTCATGAAAAAAATTTCTTTTTTACGGTAACGTTCGATTTAATATGAATCTATATTATTACCTAATCTCTGTCTGTTTGTCTGTCTGTTTGCGAACTGCTCATTCATAAATGGACTGATTTTGTAGCATCAAGTGCCAAAATTTTTCTAATTTCTTGGGGATGACTATCATGGGGTTCGATTTTTTGTTTTACCGATTTTCTCTGTCTGTTTGCAAATTGCTCATTCATTAATGGACCGATTTTCTTGCACCAGGTGCCAAAATTTTTCTAATTTCTCAGGGATGACTATCATGAGATTCGATTTTTTGTTTTACCGATTTTTTTGAAAGCGGTGCCAAAATTTTGTTAAATTAAAATAATTTTGGTACCGGTTTCAAGAAAATAGTGTATAAAGAACAGACATACATACAAACATACAGACATTCTATTTTATATAGATAGATAGAAAATTCGTTAAGATTTAAATGTTGCTCTAATTTCCATTAATTTTGAGATATCGATCTATTTATAATTTTATTAGATTTTTTTTATAAAAAAATACTTTCTAAAAGAAATTAAATTCATTGTCACAATCCCCGAAAAATTAGAAAAATTTTGGCACCGGTTTCGAGAAAATCGGTATTAGGTAATTATATAGATAAAGAAAGCTTTCTTTTAAAAGAAATTAAACCCATAATCGCAATCCCCGTAAAATTAGCAAAATTTTGGCACCGCTTTCAAGAAAATCTGTAAAACAAAAAATTGAACCCCATGATAATCATCTCCAAGAAATTAGAAAAATTTTGACACCTGGTTCAAGAAAATCGGTCCATTAATGAATGAGTAGTTTGCGGACAGACAGACAGACAGACAGAGATTAAAGGATTATTATATTCCGGAAACAAAATTAGAAAAATATCGTAACCGCCTTCCAAAAATATCGGTAACGAAAAACTATATACTTTATGGCACTCCCCGGAAAATTCTACCCCCGTTTCATATACAATTCTTTGAGATTTGGTCAACTAATTCCTGAAAAATTGGAAGAATATCGTAATCGCCTTCCAAAAAGATCGGTAACAAAAAACTATATACTTTATGGCACTCCCCGAGAAATTCTACCCCTATTTCATGTACACTTCTTTAATAGTTCGCGGGCAGACAGACATACAGACATACAGACAGACGTCAAGTACTTATATGTATAAGATAGAAAATTCGTTAAGATTTAAATGTTGCTCTAATTTCCATTAATTTTGAGATATCGGGCTATTTCTAATTTTATTAGATTTTTTCAGTTTTTTCTACCCCTATTTCATATATAATTCTTTAAAATTTGATTGACATTTCAAATTTCGGAGAATTCGTACATACATAGAAGCTTTATGAAACTGAGTCTAATCAACCAAATCTTAAAGAATTATATATGAAATAGGGGTAGAAAAGACTGAAGAATATAATATAATTAGAAAAATTGCCAATAATTAATACTAAATTGTCAAAAAACATCAATTTGTGAAAAATCTCAATTATTGAGACTTGAGATGTAGCCCTTAAAGGTTAAAATTTTAAAAAATTCGCAATTTTTCTAATTCTATTATATTCTTCAGTCTTTTCTACCCCTATTTCATATATAATTGGTTAAGATTTGGTTGATCAGTTCTGGAGTTATAGAAATTTCAGTAAATTTGGCACAGACATACATACATACATACATACATACATACATACATACATACATACATACATACAGACATTTTTTAAAATTGCGATTTTTCGACGTTTTAGAACATTCTGAACACATTGGCGTCAAAAACTAAAAAACAACTTTTTTTACGAAAACAAAGCTTCCTCTATGAGGAAGCAAAAAACATCAGTTATAAAAAAGATAAAAATATAGAAGGTATTACTGTGCATATATTATACAACACACAATGCAAGTGTCAATGCAAATTAAAAATGGCTTCACTCACATTTGTTGTGGAATGTGTCTTTTCCTTGCAGTTTAAATTCAATTCATCTTGCTTTCCACTCAAAAGTGCTGCCTCATTAGGCTAATTGTAAGTATGTAAAATTCATTATAATCCATGAAAAAAATAATTAACGTGTAGACTAATACTGTACGACATTTGTAAATCAAATTATTTATGTAACTTTTAATCCAGAAGTCTTACTTCTTTTTAAATATTAAGAGATTTGACAATACAACACAGTATAGGAAATATTTCAGATTTAAGAATAGGATAACAGTTGTAAACTTAAAAACTGTAGTGTATAATATTCATTTTACTCACGTTTGATGTCGTTTCTTCTTTATCTGATTGTGAGACATCAACAATGTTATCAAAAATAATAGTAGGTTCGCTATTTGAAGTAGAGGGACAAACTTTATCTGTTATATCTGTTATATCCGAGTCATTCATATGCACTGTATAGAAACGTGACGCTGAACCTGTTGATATCTAAAAATATTTAAGATAATTGTCATAAATATTCTAGGAAAACTTAAGATATCTTAAGATATCTTAATATTCTTATGATTTTGTAGGTGCCATTAAAATCTTTACAACATACTTCTGTTGATAACGGATCAAGCTTATGACTCTCAAGTTTATCACAAAGTTTGGCTCTAGGCCCTGCCTTCGGTATTATGTGCTGAAAATCGGATGCCTTCATAATTCTTATAGCCTCATAATCAATTTCGTTGGCTACAAAATCAATAGCCTTCATTTAATAAAATATAATACAGTATGCAACACTAGACTGCTCAGCACCAAGCCATTGTATTATAATAAGCAAATGTATAACTTACACCATATAAATAGCATCCGAAACCGAATCTCGTAATAGTTATATCAAACTACACAAACCTTTGAAGATTTCAATATATTCTTCGTAACCCCACTCACGAAGTAAATCCGACGTCGTCTTATCCATCTTATTAGTGCAATAATAAGCTGTTCAATCAGTCTCGCACACAGATATACGCGACACGAGCGAACGAGACACGCCGAGCTCTACGCTAAATATTATATACGCGGACGAAATGAAGAGATGGTCGCACAAACGCAATCACGCTTTATAACCGTGAACGCAATCGTGCAACGAAGTCGCGCTCCGAGGTTGGGACGTCGCGTCGAGGCGGTTGAGAGACAAAAGAAAGTAGTTTCGCGCGAGCTTCAGTTTCTAACAAAATAGGTCAAAATAACCAGACACTTGAATGTTATTACTGGACGCGCGTAAACCAAACTATTGGATTAACGTGACATGTATGATTACGATAACCAGAAATTATGTTTAATTCCACCAATACTCCTTTAATAATACATGTCACGTTAATCCAACTATGCTCTTCTTCTCTTGTAGTTATAATAACCAGATACTTGTATATTATTACTACAAATGCACTAACCAAATTCTAAACGGTATCATACCTAAACATTCTGGTTGCGTACCAGAATATTTGATTACAATAACTAGAAATTCTGTTTATTTCAACCAAAAATTGCTTAACCAAACTGTTGGAGGTTGAATAATAAACTGCGGCTACTATTAATTAATGTTTAATAACGAACGTATAAAAGTATAAAAAGGTGACGTATACAACTGAGTGATCTTAGCGCGTGCGGTATCAAGACGAGTCTTCTTTCTCTCTCTCTAACGTTCTCGAAGCCAGACGCCTTACAGGAGTACCAACGCCGTATAACTAAAAACTTTGTGTTACCTTGCATGACCAATATGAACATAAAGATAACTGTATCTAGATCGGTTTGTTACTATACGAACTATCTCACATTCTCCTCCTACAAATCGATCTTACACGTTTAACGCATTAATTAGTATTAGATAATAGACATTTGTTTACAGCTCCAATCAAGTTTCTCTCTAGATACTGCTTCTGTAAAACAATCGGCAATCATTTTGTCTGTGTTTAGATATAATACTTTAAAATCGCCTTTCTCTATCTCATCGCGTACAAAGTGGTATTTTAAATTAACATGTCGAGTTCTCTTAGATGAACTAGCATTATTTAACCATTGGATCGCAGCTTGGTTATCGCTAAATACATTAATCGGCGTAGTAAGGTATTCCTCACATTTCAACTCTTTTAGTATATTCTGTATCCACATCGTGTCCTTAACTACTTCAGCTATTGCGCACAATTCTACTTCGCATGTAGAGTTCCCAACAGTTCGCTGTTTGTTACATCGCCACGATATAAGAGAATTACCTATAAAAATAGCTCCTCCTGAAAAAGACTTTCCTTTTTCACCGTTACCCCAACTCGCATCCGAATACGCTTTTAATGTTCCGAACTTTTTATCATATAATAGCCGTTTATCTATAGTTCCACTCAAATAACGCAAAACTCTTTTACCTATAGAATAATGTCGTTTTTCAGGACAATGGTTGTATTGTGATAGATAAGACGTTACATAAGCTATATCTGGCCTTGTTTGGTTAGCTAAATATAATAATTCTCCAACTAGTTCTTGATATTTGTTAATATCACATTCTTCCTTTAACTCATCAGATATCCTATCTTCTCCCGGTACAATTGGTGTATTTACAGGCTTACATTCTAACATTCCATGTTTACTTAATAAATTCTTAATATATTCTCTTTGGTTTAAGTGTATCCCTACGTCATCGCTTTCTACTTGTATACCAAGAAATGTTTTTGATGTAGTTGTCTCATTAACATGAAAACTTTTCCGAAGTGAACTTAATATTCTATTGCAGGTCTTACTGTTGTTGTCAAGAGTAGTGAAATCATCGACGTATGCACCAAGCACAAAGAAACAATCTTCATCTGGTTTATAAAAAATGCAACTCTCTGATGCTAATGGTATAAAGCCATTTTTTGACAATTCTTCTTTCAATCTATAATACCAGTTTCTTCCCGATTGTGGCAGTCCATATAAACTTCTTTTAAGTTTGCAAACGTTTCCTGCCCCAAATCTATTTTCAAATGCAGGAGGCAGTTCTAAGTACACAGTTTCATCTAATTCGCTATGTAAATAGGCTGTTTTACGTCGAAAAATCTCACATTCAGACCTTTCTTAGCTGCTATTGCTATTAATGTTCTCCATCCTTCTATACTTATCACCGGCGAATATGACTCTTTATAATCAATATTTTTTATCTGATTGTATCCTGCCGCAACTAGTCTCGCTTTAAATTTTACACCGTCGTTTTCTTTATCTTTCTTAGTACTAAAAACCCATTTACTTTTAACTATCTTTACGTTATTCGGACGCTTAACTATCTCCCACACATGATTATCTTCTAACGACTTAATCTCATCTTTCATTGCCTCTAACCAATATTTCGAATTTGTATCTTTACATGCTTCGTGATGATTATGTGGTATATTTATATGTGTGCTTTCCGCTACTTGAGCTTGATGTTTATCCTGTAATCTTTGAGAGCGCCTCACA
This sequence comes from Harpagoxenus sublaevis, assembly GCA_030770355.1. NCBI lineage: Eukaryota > Metazoa > Arthropoda > Insecta > Hymenoptera > Formicidae > Harpagoxenus > Harpagoxenus sublaevis. The sequence continues at coordinate 21,704 of JASTWR010000917.1, forward strand.
CCTTCTCTTACCAGGCGTTCCTCATTTTCATTTATATATTCTTGTTTTCGTCTTAGAGTTTCCTCTCGCGTACTACCCTTTAGTCTACCTATTTTACGCTCATTTATACCGTGATCTCTATCCGCGTTCAACTGTAAATTATCTTGGTTTATAATATCAGGCTCATCGGTAATATTTTCGTCGTCGTCGTCTACGTTTTGTTCGTCAGAGTCTGTATCTTCCTCTACGTCATTATTATCAACCGCGTTAATATCATTTAGAAGATCTTCGATATTCCAACCTCCATATTTATCTTTTACTTCGCGATTATTTAAATAATAACTACCTTTTAGGCTCTCATTAAAAATTACATTGCGTTCCTCGATGACCTGTCTACGCTCAATGTCATACAACCGATAGCCAATACGTTCTCGTGAATATCCCACCATTATAGCTTTTCTACCACTAGGTTGTAGTTTATTACGCGCACTCTTTGGAGTATGATAATACGCGATGTACCCGAAAGTTCTCAAATATTTAAGATTAGGCATTTTACCTTTCCATAACTCATATGGAGTTACATCCTTATTTTTTCTGGGAGTTAAATTAGCCGTTTGGGTAACATATGCGACTGCTTCGGCCCAAAAATATAACGGTAGATTAGCTTCATATAATAACGTACGCGCACGTTCAAGGAGTACTCGGTTTCCTCTTTCTACTTTCCCATTACTTTCTGGGTTATATGGAACAGTTTTTTGATGTTCTATACCTGCTCTATTAGTGTACTCTTTAAATTCGTTATTGATAAATTCAGTACCATTATCAGTACGAATTCGTTTTATTTTCTTACCTAACATATTCTCGTATCTCTCTTTGAAATTTTTAAATATAATAAACGCTTCATTTTTGTGTTTCAAAAAATAAGTAAAGTACATACTACTATAATCATCGATTATTAATATTATATACCGCGCATCCCCCAGTGATTCTACTGGCATAGGCCCACAAATGTCCATATGTAATAGCACTAATGGTTGGGTACTTTGATCGTATGGCACTGATTTATAAGGCTTCCTAGCTAAATTGCAAGTTTTACACGCATCGCATGTGACATTTTTTATGTTATTACTTACTCCTATCGCAAGATTTTTCTTTACCAGTCTTTGCATGTATTCATTGTTTATGTGACCCAGTCTACGATGCCATAAATCATCGTTATTTCTTGTAAATTTTTCTTGAGCCGTTGTATTAATAATATTATTGCCTGCTCCAGCACTGTAACATTTATAACCAGCATTAGCACCTGACCATGGAATCATGTTAATTACAAAATGATCATTCACTCGTTCTCCTACGGCGATGATTTCACTACTATCCTTTTTACTAATTTTTACTTCGTAATCCATAAAATTAACCTCTAATTCATGGTCCATTAACTTCATTACAGACAGCAAATTATTACGCAAACTAGGAACATATACAACATTGTGCATTATAACATAACTTGACATATCTTTATCATTTCGCACTTTAAGTTTTATAGAACCTATACCTTTTGACTTTACAACATTATGTCGACCGGCTAAATAAACCTTACCATTAATCGATTTAAACGTTACATAATTCTTTTTATCATTAGTCATATGTGACGTACAACCACTGTCTATAATCCAATCATTATATCTAAGTTTAGGACATGCATTAGCATTAAAAGTCTGAAAATTAACAGCATCTACCTTTTGATCTGATACACAGTCTGCTCTCTTACTATTGTTACCTTTACTATTATCATTCGTGTGTTTTCCACGATTTTCAGAGGTTTGTCCTTGTCTGTCCTTCCGATGGTAACAATCTTTCGCTACGTGACCCAATTTGCCGCAAACAAAACATTTCTTCTTATTGTTATATTTCTTCTTACGATCTCGTGCCATGTACGCCTTCTCCTGACTGTCGGTATTGCTGGTACCTGCATTCTTCTTCTGCAGCTCTCTCTCTTTCTCTTTGAGGATTTCCTGGACTTCGTCTAACCTCTTTTCCCTCTGAGTTTTTAGTATCTCACGGGTTTGACTGAATCTGTGATGAAGTCCCCTGACGACGTTGTATACCAGCTGACGATCGGATATGTGTAAACCGGCTGCATTGCATTTTACCGCTAATCCTCGTGCACGACTTATGTACTCGCTGACTGTTTCGTCATCCGTCATTCGGATATTCCGTAGTTCCTCTCCAGCATCAATCGCTCGGTCTTCCGCTGGTCCCGTGTACGCGTCGAGTATTGCCTTCCATAATTGTGTCGCGCTATATATGTTAGCGAACTGCAATACTTGTTCGTCACTCAACGATAGGCGTATGCACGCTACGGCGTCAGAATTTTTCTCGTCCCATTCCGCTTGTTCTTTTTTCTTATCGTCTCCCACTGGTCTCTCCGTGGTTAGGACACTCAGCAGTCTTTTTAACTGCAAGACGGATTCCATTTTAACTCGCCAGTAGAAATAGTTATCTCCCCTCAGCAACGGGATTGTGGGCAAGCTCGTTTTGTCCGACATTATTCCTTCACTCACGTTCTTCGTACGTTGTCTCTTCTGTAGCCTCGTTTCGTTAACCGGGATTGCTTTTTACAACCACGCTCTGCTACCAATTGTTGGAGGTTGAATAATAAACTGCGGCTACTATTAATTAATGTTTAATAACGAACGTATAAAAGTATAAAAAGGTGACGTATACAACTGAGTGATCTTAGCGCGTGCGGTACCAAGACGAGTCTTCTTTCTCTCTCTCTAACGTTCTCGAAGCCAGACGCCTTACAGGAGAACCAACGCCGTATAACTAAAAACTTTGTGTTACCTTGCATGACCAATATGAACATAAAGATAACTGTATCTAGATCGGTTTGTTACTATACGAACTATCTCACACAAACGCATCTTGTTAATTCAACCATGGTTGTTTTTTCCGTGTAGGTCAAATCTCACCGATGGCCTTGACCTTGACATATGTTGTCAAGGTCACCCTCCTGAGTAACCTTCAGAAGGTTTTAGACGGCGGTCATTGTTTGTTAAAAAATTATTAACAAAAAAAAATTGAAAATATAGCAGTTATTTTGAGTATTGAAAGGCATAAACAACCTTGACCTTGACATATGTTGTCAAGGTCACCCTTCTGAGTGACCTTCAGAAAGTTTTAGCTGGCGGTCATTGTTCATTAAAAAGTTATAAACAAAGAAATTTGGTGGGAAAAATTATTTAAAGCAGTAAATTGTTGGTATATTGAAAGGAAAGTTATTTAAAGCAGAGAATAGAGAAGTATGTGCTTAAACTTACAAAGCACATACTTGTAAAGCGCGTCACTAACCTATAGGTTAGTGGCGCGTTTTACAAGTGTGTGCTTTGTATTTGCTTCAACTTACAAAGAACATACTTGTAAAGCGCGTCACTATCCTATAGGTTTTGTCAATAACCAACTATTATCTGCTTTAACAAAGCTTTAACATGCTTTTGCCATGATTAAAGCAGAGAATACTTGTATTTACACTTTCTAATACATAAAATTGTGTATATACTTTTCAATATACCAACCATTTTTTGCTTTAAATAACTTTTTTTTCCAATATACCAACAATTTACTGCTTTAAATAATTTTCCCCACCAAATTTTTTTTGTTTATAACTTTTTAATAAACAATGACCGCCAGCTAAAACCTTCTGAAGGTCACTCAGGAGGGTAACCTTGACAACATATGTCAAGGTCAAAGTCGTTTATGTCTTTCAATACACAAAATAACTGCTATATTTTCAATTTTCTTTTTGTTAATAACTTTTTAACGAACAATGACCGCCGGCTAAAACCTTCTGAAGGTCACTCAGGAGGGTGACTTTGACAACATATGTCAAGGTCAAGGTCATCGGTGAGGTTTGACCTAATATGCATATTTACCAATTTTCCATTTTTATTGATGAAACATCCGATATAAATAATGAGAAATGGATGACGTTTCTTGTTCGGTACGTCGACCCTCACACTTTGGATGTTTGAACGGAATTATTTAAATTAATTCATTTGGACGCGAGTGATTGTAGTGCCGATAAATTATTTACAACTTTTAGAGACGTAATGTGGAAAAACCAAATTCCGTTCCACAACATTCTCGCTCTTTCTTGTGATAACGCCTCCGTTATGACAGGAAAGTACGAATCATTTAAAACAAAACTGGAAAAGTATTGCAAAAATTTGATAATGATGCCATGTCCTTGCCATGCATCTGCATTAGCAGCAAATGCAGCTTGTACAGCAATTCCTGAAGCATGCGAGGAATTCCTGCGAAAAGTGGCATCATTTATCTCCAGCAGTCCCAAGTGCGCGTGTATTTTTAAACAATTTCAACAATCATTTAATTTCGATAATAATGGGAGAAAAATTTTAAAATTGTGTGAAACGCGATGGCTCTCACGTCATTCGTGCGTGGTTAGAGTGAATGAAAATTGGGACGTGCTGCAGAAATTTTTGGTAGAAGACCAGTTAACCGAAAAATCAAAATCTGGAGCTGCTTTGCTATCTATAATGCAAAATCCAGAAATACAAGCATATCTTTTGTTTCTTGAGTATATTCTTGATGCTTTTAATAAATTTAATGCATTTTTTCAAGCTAAAGAAACAAAAGTTTATTTACTGCAGTCAGCCGCGGAAAATTTTTTGAAAACCATCCTTCGTAATGTAGTAAAAGCTCCGTTATTAAAGTTTGTTGGGATGGGTGTAATTGATCCTTTACTCGCGTACAATCGTATATCTCCTGATCAAGTTATGGTCGGACAGGATTGCCAAGACCTTCTTGATCGATTGAATGAAGAAGGTCAAAGTGAAATTGTCAAATCAGTGTACGCCAGTTGTTTGTCATTCTACAACATTGCTGCTAAAGAAATTCGTCGGAGACTTTTTGTCAAAGAGAATTTTCTGAGTAAATTAAGGATTTTTGATCCGAAATTTGCTCTGCAGCAAGTAGACGAGGAGAACAGACCAAACAACTCCGTTGTTGACGATGTTCTTCTTGTTGCCAAACGATTGGGCGGATTTGATGAGGAGATGTTGCGAAAAGAATGGAAATCTTTAGTTCTGGATTTTACATCAGAGCAGAAGACAGATATAATTAGTTTAAATTTTGATGATGCCTGGAAAGCAATAATGGCAACTAAAGACGCGGATGACAAATATAAATATCCCATGGTTACAAAATTAGTAAATGCAATTCGATCTCTTCCAAATTTTAATGCTGATGCCGAAAGAGTGTTTTCCATGCTGACAGACGTAAAAACGAAGAAACGTAATTGTCTTTCTCCGAGTCACGTTCAAGGTATATGCGTATTTAAATCATGTCTGAGGGCGAGAGGAGAAACAGCTCGAACTATGACAGTTGATGCTCGACATTTAGCTCTCATGTCCTCCGAGAATTTTCGTCAAGCAAACGAAACAAATAATGCATGTTATTTGCGTTTGTTTGCTGGTGATGAAGGTCCCTCTACGTCCTCGGATTTATAATTGAGTCTCTCATAAGCCATACTCATTGTGGAAGACTTTCCGAATATTTCAAAGTGCCGCAGGGGCATGTTAGATTGATAGAAAACGTTTGCTTTCCAGTTTGGCTTTAGAGAGGCTCAGACATAGCTTGGGTTGCTTGGTGGCTGTAATATTGCTTTTTGTAATGCATGTATATATGTTTTTGATTTTTGTACTTTTTTGCTTTTTGTGCTCTTTTGCTTTTTATTTTTCTTGCAAGTTGTCATGAAACTTGTTTACACGTTGTGGACCGGCAAGATATTTCACGTCGGTCTCTAATTCGCTGCTAAAATTATTCGTATTTTCGTATGTGTTTGATGAGTGTAAATAGTAATAAAACCTTGAACTTTATGCAATCGTAACGCGATAATTCTTTACAAACAAATGTGGAGAAACGTATTTAATAATTTCTCAGGTTTTGGCCAGACGACGCTGTTTTGCGTCATCCATTCTTAATTCAGTCCTCTAATGCAATCTCACGCGATGCAATGTTCACGTCTCGACACAGAATGTATCCTAGATCCGAAAGTTTCCCCGGAGTATTATGCGCGGTTTCTCAGTCCAACTGTAAAGTCCAAAAATAAATATTTTTCTTTGATGCAAAGTTACATTGGTTTTTAACTCAAAGCCACGCTTCGCAATGTACCACGAATGTCACCACTCGTTTAAATTTAATATTAGTTGTATTCAGTTTTAATTAGAACAAACCCTTACAGAAAAGTATTACTCGCTGGTTAGTAATAAATACTTTTTTTGTGTATTTATAATACTAAAATTAAGTATTTATTAGTACTTGAATCACTGTGATCCAAGTATTGCACAGTATTTTATTACAGGTCAGTAATTTATGAAAGTAGTATTTAATAGAGTACGAGTATTGAATACTTGTATTAAAATTTAAATTACTGATGAGGAATCATTTAATACTAGGTGATAAATACTTGTGTAATAAATACTTGTGTTGAATTACTGAGGGATTCAATGTCAGTATTGAAATACTGGACCGAGTATTTCATGTGTGTTAATTTTTGGAATAAAGAGCTAAATTGTTATTGTATAATTTGTAAGTAAAAAGTTATAAATTATACAATACATATGTAAAAAGCCGTGTAACAAACGCGCCGCTGTTATTGTCAAATATACATTTCTTTGATCGTATACTTATCCAAACCTTTTATAGAAGTAAAAGGTCTTGGTATATGTATATTGATCACCCTAAACCGGAGCTATCTCTCCCAATAAATGCCGTTTATTGTGGATTGAGAAGAATCTCCGGAAACTTTTCTGTACATTTGACAATAACAGTGGCGGACTTTAAAAGAATTCATAGTGCTATCTTTTAATATAATTCATCGGAACGATGAATTATATTAAAAGCGTGTTTTAATTAGTAATGATATATACTTATATCCTAGTATAAGTTATATCCTAAGACCTGCTAAGATCAGATCTGAAATTGTCATGACTGACGGCGATGCAGAGTCGTGCACAAAGAAGTGAGACGAATGTCTACTTCTCAAGAAAGGCCTTGGCTAAACTTATTGTAAGTATATATTACAACATTAATTATTATTAACATACAAGTAAAAATATGTTACCAGACAATAATACATATTTGAACACAAATCTTTGTTACAGGTTATTAACAATAAGTGGGAGTGAATCAGCGTTAACCCACATTTCTTTATTGAAGATATAAACGGCGGAACGAACCAAGTTTCGTTTCTGCCTTAGCGGTGGAAGAAAGTGGGGCGATTACTCTTAAAGTATAGCCTTGGCTTTACCCAATGTAAGTTATTACATTTATTTTTAAGAGTATATTTATTTACTTAGTGTTAAAAATTGATATTGTATATTTTTTCAGTTCAGCAATAAATGAAAGTTAGGAGGCACGAACTCACACTGTACATCTGACTGTAAATGAAAAATGTGTGAACAACGCAGAGGTGTTTAATGTGAGTTTTATATCATCAATAATGTCGATACACGAACACGTGTGGACTCTTAAAGCCTTCCCTTACAGAAAAGTATTACTGACTAAATACTTAAAAAATTCAGTGATTTAATACTGTCAATATTTATTTGGGAAATACTAAAAAATACTGGTAGTGATAAATACTAGCTGAGTGATTTAATACAGGCAGTAATACAATACTGAGCTGTCAGTATTTAATATTATTATAGTAACTTTATTATACAGCATTAATTCGTCTAGAAGGATTACTTGACATATTATATCTTTTAGTGAAAGATATTAGCTGTCGTGATACCCAAGATAGGATTACTTCGTCAAAAACAGTGAACTTATACTGTGCGAGGAATATCGCAGGCTCGCCTGTTATATTAAGTGCATGAGGATTTTTGTTTATGAGAAACTCTGGCACGCGGTAGTCGCGTCGCGGCGGCGCTCGTTACTAGCACCAGTGATTTATTACACACATGAAATACTCGGTCCAGTATTTCAATACTGACATTGAATCCCTCAGTAATTCAACACAAGTATTTATTACACAAGTATTTATCACCTAGTATTAAATGATTCCTCATCAGTAATTTAATACAAGTATTCAATACTCGTATTCTATTAAATACTACTTTCATAAATTACTGACCTGTAATAAAATACTGTGCAATACTTGGATCACAGTGATTCAAGTACTAATAAATACTTAATTTTAGTATTATAAATACACAAAATAAGTATTTATTACTAACCAGCGAGTAATACTTTTCTGTAAGGGTTTGTTCTAATTAAAACTGAATACAACTAATATTAAATTTAAACGAGCGGGACAGTTTTGCTATATTGTGAGGCGTGGTTTTGAGTTGAAAGATGATGTAATTTTGCATTAAAGAAAAATATTAATTTTTGGACTACACAGTTGTACTGATAAACCGCACATAATACTCTGGAGAAATTTTCGGGTGTAAGATACAGTCTGTGTCGAAACGTGAGCGTTGTATCGCGTGAGGTAGCACTAGAGGACTAAACTGAGAATGGATGACGCAAAACAACGTTGTCTGACCAAAACCTGGGAAATTCCTGAATACGTATTCTCCACGGTTTGTGAAAAGTTTTCGCGTTCCGATTGTATAGATAGTTCAGGGTTTTGTTATTATTTCGCATCCCTTACCTACGAGATACTTTGCCAGCTAAAAAGAGATCGACGGGTAAAATCTCGTTTTCCATTGCGTGAGACACTTTTCAAAAGGACAATTTTTAAATGCATGCATTATGGCAACTGTAAATACTGTAGTTTTTATTGTGTTTGTATGTTTCTTAAGTATTTTTTAAAATGTATTATACTTTGTATTTACGTAGTGTACTTTATGTTTTGTTTATCGCTTGCATGCAGTAGCTTTAGAAATATGTTTCTTTATTTCTTTAATTTTGTATTCCCTCAATCCTTTGGAAATGTAAAAAATTGTGAAATAGTTATATTTTGTAAGTAACTTATTTGACAATTTTTTACATTTCCTCCTGATGAAAGAAACCACCACCTTCCCGCGGTTTTCATCGAGCAGTAATGTGGACTCGAATGATTTTTTTGTTATAAGAACATGTAAATAACAGATGTATATATTTTAGATATTTGTTGTTTACTTTTAATGCATGTATAATAATGTCTTAATTACAACAAGTGTTTTAATAATTTTTATGTAGTGACATTGACGAGTAAGAAAGTTTAATATTTTCCAGATTTATTTCTGTCCACATTGCTGGCAAAGAGTGGATTTCCCATTTGTTAAACTATCTATCCTTATTAACTTATTATCCTATTATTATCCTTATTACACACACACAATACATATGTATATAATTTTCTATTTAGTTCAATATCTGGAACATGTATTTATATGTATATCAGGTTATTCGACATAAATAAATATATAAAATATAGTATTTATATAAATATATTTCTTTATAACGAGAATATCCCATACGTATATATAGAATTAAATATTTCTAAGATATTAATTAACTTAAAAGTAACAGTTACCGAAATTAAATTCAATTTCTTACAAATATTACAGTTGGAAATATTAATCGTAGGCCAAACAAAAAAAAACGTGTCTTCTCTTTTACGGAATTCTTTTCGGAAAGGAATTGTGAAAATAATAGGAGTATAGGTCAGGGTCAAAGCATAAAAATTTCTGCACGAATGATCAACATACTTTTTTACATGTTACATACAATTTTTTTCATATTTATTAATCATTTATACATCATCGCTACATTATTCCAAAGATCGCTCTTTGATTATCATGTACCGGCAACTCAGATTCACGGCATTCACGCCGAGATGCCGAGAAAACAATCGATCGCGCGAGCTCAGTGAGAGCGACAAGGAGGGAGTGACATTCTCCCTCTCACTCGGCCGAGCCGAGCGAAGCCGACACACAGATAGACCGAGCGTCACTCTGTATGCGTAGTGGAGGGGGAAATTCGTCACCGTGCGCGGGCTCGAAATCGCAGCACTGACGCGAGCGGGGAACGCGAGCGTGACCGCGAGAAAGAGCAATACGTACGATAGATATAACCTCGCGACCCTCGCACAGGGTGTATCCCAAGAACCAGCCATCCGCAAGGCGCGAACTCTGTCACTCCAGCACTGCACTTCGTTCGGAGTGTTCGGACGCGACGACGCGGACGGAATATTTCTCGACGACGCGGACGTCTAAAGCGGCCCATAACATGTACGAGTTTGATTTGCGAGCCGGACTCAAACGTTTTTCACCACACACACACTCCCGAATAGTCCCGAAATTTGGCTCGTCGGAGCCCGTCTCGTAACATCTCACCCACGAACGAGCAGAAACCGAGCCGAGCCGGACTCGCAGGACTCGCGACGTGTATGGGCCGCTTTATGGTTATGTTTACATACATCTCGACGACGCGGACGTCTAAAGCGGCCTATAACATGTACGAGTTTGATTCGCGAGTTCGACTCGGCGAGCTTGATTCGCGAACCGGACTCGACCGTTTTTCACCACACACACACACACACACACACACACACTCCCGAATGGTCTCGATTCTATAAACGTTAATCCCGTTGATCTAATCTCGACGACGCAACGCGGACGTCTAAAGCGGCCCATAACATGTACGAGTTTGATTCGCGAGCCGGACTCAAACGTTTTTCACCACACACACACTCCCGAATAGTCCCGAAATTTGGCTCGTCGGAGCCCGTCTCGTAACATCTCACCCACGAACGAGTGGAAACCGAGCCGAGCCGGACTCGCGACGTGTATGGGCCACTTTACGGTTATGTTTATCTCAATTTTCCGACGTTACAGATAAGCATCATAACCTCGACACGGACGGAATATTTCTCGACGACGCGGACGTCTAAAGCGGCCCATTATTTTTGTACGAGTTTAACTCGCCAGTCCGGCTCGGCGAGCCGGACTTGAACGTTTTTCACTACACACACACTTCCGAATCGCGCAAAGCCCGAGTCGATCCAGCCGCGTAGGTTATCTCGCTCCGCGCTGTCATACACCGCCGGGCCGCGGGGCGCCCGCAGTGCGACTGCACTCAGTACACCAAGTGCACCGCTAACGACACTTTGTTGCTCTAAAATAGCGCCGCAAACGTCAAGAAGGTAAAAGTTACACGACAGTGGTGCCGCCGCGCGCCGTGGCAAGACTAGCAAACGGAGAAGTACGTATCTTAATGTAAAATTTTCAGGTCTGGACTTTTGCATCGCAATATATTTTTTCGTAGGCCACGTAGGGGGAAAATAAAAATACTTTTATTATATAAATTTGGTCCAAGCTTTTCATTGAGCCTAGTTAGAACTTGATCCGTTTACTAGTTATCGAGATCTCAAAATCTCGAGTACTCTCAACATATATATAACTTGTCACCTCGCGTATATAGAGCCACGGCTGTCTCGCTCCGCGCGTACTTGGCGCGAGACACTACCGTGTCTCTTGATAATTATCGAGTTGGTGGAGGGAAATGTTAAAATATTGCTCGAGTTCAAAGAGTTAAGAATAAGAAATAGTGTATTAAAAAATCTGTTTGGTTTTCTCGAATAATTGAACAATGAAATAGGGACTAATCTAGGCGTTGCTCCTTATCGTTTACCCTTACGACACAAACTATCGATATTATTCCTTTATTTCGGCAATCCACTTCCGTGCAACAGATGTTTTACAAAAGCTAACTGGCGAATATATTCATGTCTAAGCATTCCGAGTTGCTGACATGAATATTCATGCCAGCACTAGTAGCACTCTAAGTGGATGAGTAAATAGCGCAATCTTTTAATATCATTACTTTTGTACACATTAAAATAATATCATTTTAGTAAAATAATTGTGTCTGTAACACATTATTTTTTATAATTCTTATTTGGTTTAAAATAACATTGTTTCACAAAAAATTTTTTTACAATAGGCATGTGTACATACCTATACATATACATATACATATATGTATAGTCATTTATGAGATGAAAATCAGTTCTCTCTCTGATTTTCATTCGAGTTCGATTAACATGCTTTTTTTAAAAGTAATATAAAAGTTGAAAATTTATAGTAAAATCACAGCCTTATTACACAATGTAAATATGCATTTAAAAAACATAGTTTTATAGCTATTATTGTTTTTTTTTTAATTATATTCATCAATATAATTAAAAATTCGTGGATCAAGTCATTTAGGAAGCGTCTCGACTTTTTGCAGAACCGAAAAGTTTAAATTTTAATTTCATTAATAAATAGTTTATAATATTCACATTACACAGTGTCTCCTCCTATTTTTACCAAAGTCACGCGTAGCAGTTGCTGTGTGTGGGAACCAAAAGCCTACGTCTTTCTTCTCAAAGACAGAAACCAGGCCAGTTTTCTCCACACGAGAGATCTCAATTCTCAACTTTTCGTGCGGGGGGTGCAGTTTTAAATATAAAATTTACACACATTTTTATTATATTTTGTCAATTTTCTCTAATTCTATTATATTTTTTAGTTTTTTTTACCCCAATTTTATATATAATTCTTTAAGATTTGGTTGATTAGTTCTTAATGTTTGAAATTTTGGGGAATTCGTACATACATAGAAGCCTTATAAAACTGAGTTTTATCAACCAAATCTTAAATAATTATATATAAAATAGGGGTAGAAAAGACTGAAGAATATAATAGAATTAAAAATAACCCGATATCTCAAAATTTGCGGAAGTTAGAGCAACCACGAGTATTTCTCAAAAAATTTAAAATTTTATAAAAAAAGAACTTTACCGATCATCACCAAATTCAATACCAACCTTCCTTAAATGATACTCTATCGATTAAAAAAATTCAGCCCAATATCTCATCATTTGCGGAAGTTAGAGCAACCACGAACATTTCTCCAAAAATTCCAAATTTTATTAAAAAAGACCCTCTTTACTAATTATCGCCAAATTCAATGATCAAATTATAAAATGATGAAGAAGCAATGTGCAAATTTCTAATTTGTACACTTTTTTATTATATTGGCAATTTTTTTCTAATTTTTTTATATTCTTCAGTTTTTTCTACCCCTATTTTATATACTATATTGAGGTAGTTTTTCGCGTGTACGCTTCCGTAGGTAAAGTAGCATTATGCCGAAGTCTCTAGCGTCGACCGAGGCTGATTGAGCGACGATCTGCGCGAACAACTCAGTAGATCTTGCGCAGTCATTGAAAACGGCTAGTCACGTATATAAGCATTGTATCTTCTTTAAATATATATCAAGTGAGTTAATTTGCAATCAACTAGGTGAGAAAACTTTACCAAACTCGTCATTCCTGACTCCTTTCCTTACACTCGTAAGCTTCAACAGGTTATGGGCCCAGCACCCTAACCGAACACGAGTAGAGACCTAGATAATCAGAGATGCGACATTGAACCTCATGGCCTGATTGGCTGCCTAATCACGTGGTTATAACGCCATTTTGCTTCCCTATAATTGCATTTTATTAACAATTAGTGGTACGTATAATGCACATTTGTATAATGTTAATGGCAATTTATTGGTGAAAACAATAATAGAAAAATATCTACAGTGATTTTATTTAGGAAACACTTACTCTTTCCCCCTTCTTCTCCTTGCAACTTAACCTCACTCTGTCAATTTCTATCACTTTAAAAGTACTCATAATGGAAGCAACATGGCGGATAATCGGAATAATCGCGATTAGATTGCGATAGCTCGATATATCTAACCTGACCTGATCGTCAATGTCGCATCTCTGTTATCTAGGACTCTAAACACGAGGTGTGAGGAAGCGAGGAAACTTTGCAGTAAGTGCGAAGGACGAGATAGCTAAGTGGCGGCCATAGTGTGCTGCACGTGTTCGTCGAGAAAAATCCGTCGCGTTCGCGCGTGTGTCGGAATCGAGAATGACTGACGAGATCTCAGCGCGGAATATAACAAAATTCAACGGATCGAACTTCCAGGGTTGGAAATTCCAAGTTAATTCGTTGTTTTTGGCCCACCCCTGCTAAAAATGACCGATTGAATCCGATTAAAAATTTTGAATCCGCACGAATCTGGATTCTTGATCCGGAAATCACGGATTCATAACGATTACACCGACTGAAAACGATTGAAACGGATTGGTATTCAAGGATGTAATTTCAATCGGTTGGTATTAATACGATTGAAACCGATTGAGTCAGATTCAGATGATTATTTAGCTACGGCAGACACATACCTATTTCCGACATTCACCCAAAATAAAAAAAAATTATATTTATTTCGAAATTTTATTACTATTCTTTAACTAAATTTGTTTCTTAAGATGCAGCCTATAATGATTCCATCTGAAAATAAGTATTTGTAACTGATTAAATGTCTTAAAAAACACACTTACCTTAGTGGGATTCGAACTCGGGACCTCTGGATCGTGAGCCAACTGCCTTACGTGGTAGACTACTTCTTAATTTAATGTAAGTGTTATATATTGTCTACATGTCATAACCGTAGGCCCTTATACCGCCACATAATTTATAGAGCAAAACAATAACAGAAAAATGATGATTTCTTATAATTAAATAGTTATTGTTAAATAATATTTTAAGTAAATATTAATATTAAATAAATGTTTTTTAAAATTATTATAGTAAATAAATAATTATTGTAAAATAAATATTAAATTAATGTCAAATAAATGTTAAATATACGTTTTCTTTAAATCATTATTGCAAATAAATAATTAATATAAAATAAATATTAAATTAATGTCAAATAAATGTTAAATAAATGTTTTTTCAAATTATTATTACAAATAAATAATCAATATTACATAAATATTATATTATTGCCGAATAAATGTTAAAATTGTACATTTGTACAATTTTAATGATTAGAGCGGATTTAATCCGATTCAAATGACTAACTTTATTACCCGATTGAAATGGATTAAGCGCAGATACATACGATTGAAACCGATTAAGTCGGATTCAGATGAATCCGGAAATATCACATTAATACCGATTCCGGTGTTGTATTAAAACTTAACGATTGATGCGGATTCAATACGATTCATGTGGTCACTTTATTCACCCGATTAAAATAGATTGGCATAAATTTGATTAAAACCGATTAAATCGGATTCAGATGAATCCGGAAATATCACATTAATTCCGATTCCGGTGTTGTATTAAAACTTAACGATTGATGCGGATTCAATACGATTCATGTGGTCACTTTATTCACCCAATTAAAATGGATTGGCATAAATACGATTGAAAAGGATAGCGTCGGATTCAAATCAATCCGGAAATGCCGAATTAAAAACAATTCCGATTGATTTGGTATTAAAACCGATTCACTTCCAATCGGACATCCGATTAACCGGATTGAAAACGTATTCATTCCGATTCAATTTCACTAAATTTAATGCGGAACCAATCGGATTCAATCGGTCATTTTCAGCAGGGACGGTATACGTGACGTCGTGGATGGCACGCGAAAGATGCCGGCCGAGCCCGGCGAGGAATCGGCGAAGAAAACGTGGCAGAAAGACAATGCGCGAGTGATGTTTCTAATATCGTCGTCGATTGAATATCGGGAGCTGGAACCGTTGTTAGTGTGCAGCACGGCCCAAGAGATGTTGGACAAGTCTCGCATTCACGAACAAAAATCGTCGGCGAATAAGCTGTTGCTTACGCAAAGATTTCATGAGTATCGGATGTCTCCGGGAGACACCGTAGTTCAACACATTGCGAAAGTGCAAAACATGGCCGCACAATTGCGGGATGTGGGTGAAACGGTTTCCGACGTGACAATTATGGCGAAAGTGCTTGCAAGTTTGTCATCGAAATATTCAGCGTTCATGACGGCATGGGATAGCGTTGATCCGAAACGGCAAACCATGGAGCATGTACAGGACAGACTGATTCGCGAGGAAGCTCGGTTAACCGGTGAAAGTGAACCTGGTGGAGCCTTTTCAGCATTTAAAAAAATAATGCGGTAAAAAATGAACAATCGGGCGCGAAGTCGAACAATAAAAAAATCACGTAAGCCGAAAGAGCTAAAGGACATTGAATGCTTTAAATGCAAAGAAAAGGGACATTACGCGCGGGAGTGTAAGAATAAAAGGCGGGGAAAAGCCGAGAGTGACGGAAACGATTCTCGAGAGTCACGTGACTGTGCTTTCGTGGCAGAGAGAACCGGAACCAAGCGTGGTAGGGTCGATAACGCAGGGGACATGGGTCCCCCTGCTGATATTGTCGAATCGGTGCTAAACGCTGACCAGAAGGAGATCTGGATTACTGACAGCGGGGCATCCAGACATATGACGCCAAGGCGCGAGTGGTTCTCCGACTTCACTGAACTAAAAAATAGCGAGCCAATATTTCTGGGCAACTACGAGAAGTGCGTCGTGATAGGCAAGGGTACGATCCAAATTTAGAAGTTTGTGAATGGTGCGTGGCAGAAGGCGCGTATCGAAAATGTTCTGTATGTACCAAGAATCAAGAAAAATCTTTTCTCGGTGGGAGTCTGTACTACGAAAGGCTTCGAGGTCGTGTTTAAAAATGACTCGGTGAAAATCGTGGACGGAAATAAGTGCTCGCGACGGGAATCAAGCAAGCTAATGAAATTTATCGGATGCTATTTCGAGAGGACAAGTCAAAGAACGTTAACGAAGCAAGTGTGGCGACAGCTAATTTGCGTGTGTGGCACGAAAGGCTCGGGCATGCAAATTGTCGTACAGTGCGCGATTTAGTTAACAAAAGACTTGTCAGAGGCGTAAAACTGTCAGATAAAGACGAGTTTTTCTGCGATTCGTGCCAAATCGGGAAGTCGCATCGGCTAGAATTTCGAAAGTGTCGCGAGCGGGAATCTACGGTGCCGGGCGAGTTAACGCATACGGACGTGTGTGGTCCCATGTCAGTGAAGACTCCGGGCGGTGCGAGATTTCTATTGACTTTCAAGGACGATGCGACGAGCTTTCAATATATCTACTTTCTGAAACACAAGAACGACGTGTATGAAAAATTCAAAATATTCGATAAAATGATCGAAAATAAATTCGGGAAGACGATGAGGGTACTATGTTCGGATAACGGTCTAGAGTTCCGCAACAAGAATATGGATAGTTATCTCGAGTCTCGCAGGATAATACGTGAATTCACGGCACCGTATACGCCCGAGCAAAACGGCAAGGCCGAGCGCGATAATCGTACGATTATTGAAGGCGCGAGGACAATGATGCTAGCGAAGGGCCTTCCGTTGAACCTGTGGGCGGAGGCAGCTAATACAACGGTTTACCTCATGAACCAATCGGGAACAGTCGGTGTGCGAAATGGTGCGACGCCATACGAGCTTTGGAATAGCAGGAAGCCAAATCTTCAGCATTTACGAATATTCGGATCGGAGGCTTTTGTGCACGTGCCAAAGCAGCTGACGACAAAGTTTGACGCACGAGCGAAGAAGATGATATTGGTCGGCTACGATGGAGATTCATCAAACTACCGAGTGTATGACCCGGTATCGAGGAAACTCACGATATCGCGTGATGTGGTTTTCAACGAAAAAATCGGCAAAACAAAGTTGTCAATTAGCGTCGAGGAAGAAGATGCGGTCGCACTGCCGAAGGATAAGCAGGAGGCCCAACACGTTCAGAAAATGAAAGTTCTGAAGAAGACGACGATGAAGTTTTCCTGCCCGCTGGTGACGACAAGATCGAGGTGGTGGAAGATCCGAAAGCTAGAGCGGCGGCAACGCCGAAACGCAGCTTAAGAGACAGAGGATTACTACGACAACCACCTCGTTACGAAGCAAATGTAACAGAGCTCGGTGTACAGTTTGGGACAGAAAGGTTGTCCGCATTGGTCAGGATGAGTTTTGGAACGCATCCCATTTGGAAGTGGATGAGCACCGATGCGCAGTGACACGCTGTAAGAGCAGACGAACCAAAGTGTCAAATTTATTAGTCGGCCGGTGGTCTTCCACAAAATAAGTAGAATTTATTGTATATTATACATATATGATCATTATTATTTATTAATTATTTATTTATTATTATTAATCACATTATTAATTTATTATTTGTTGTGTATGATTTGTGATGTCTATATATTAATTTATTAATTTGGGTTGTTCTAATATAAATCTTTTTAATAAAAATAGATTGTGACAACATTTGAATTGCCAGGCTGTAAAAACATGTGGATTGTCGTTGATACATTAAATAACGATAAAATCAAGACAGAAACAGAAAGATTCCACGCTTGTTTGATATTTCAATTACGAATAATTAAGACATAACTATGATATAATAATACTTTTAATATAATATTGAAGTGTTACTTTATATATCTTAGATGATAATTAATACTTGATTTGTAATATAATTTATTCACAGATTTTGGAAACCGGTCAAGAGATTGGTAAGGTAGATCACATTGGATTTAGTATACAGAGGAATGCAGTATTTGCCTGCACTTTTGGTGCTAACCGATACATTGTGCAAGTTACTGAAATGGGAGTGCTTCTTTTGCAAGACATTGAACAAGTATGCCTATTAACCCTGGGAATAGAACACTCAACATATTTATTAATTTACAATTGTCTGTTTATGCGATTTGATTTATTGCAAATTTGAATATTTTTTATATATTTTATTGAATATAAATTTCGCAAACGTAGAGGCAAAGTAAATGATACTTTTATGTTGTTTCTTTTACTTATGCATTTATTTCTTCGATAATTTTATCGCTAAATAAAAACGTTTACATTTTTATTCAATATTAACTTTTATTATATTTCTTATTTATTGCAGATTCAATATATGCCTATACAACTTGGCTGTCCAATTGTGCATGCAAGTCACGCCGATTCATATGTAGCGTTACTCTAGGAAGACGGATTGGCAGTAATTGGTAGAAATAAGGGAAAAGTTTAATATTAATAATAGTAGCAATGGTAACGATAGTAATAGTAATATAATTGCAATAGAGTTATATACACAGCAATAATAAAATAATACGATAATAATAATAGTTTAATTAATAAGCTCTCGTTCGATTTACAGTAGGAAACTATATATGTCGAAGGCAATGGCAAACCATCGAGAGTATCTTGCCAAGAGAACTCCTTCTACGTTGCCGTTGTAGATCTCATATATCTGCATATACATGTCAAAAGGAGTCACGACGCTTCGAACGAGGCAATGCGACTAGGGCGATATGTCACGGCAGATTGCTTTGCGGATATGGCAGCGAATTATCGGGTAAGCGCGATTGTAAGTTACAAGTTACAACAGATAGCTTTCGCTCTGTTCACCTTCCACAACACTCTCACATTTCATTTCCTCATTCACACTCGCATATACACTTTTTAATCATATTATCGTATAACACAAATATATTAAAAAGTAATATAACTGTGGTAATTATAATATGATTAACTGTCAATCATTCCTCAAAAATTGTCCATATTGCACGCATTCAATGTTCATACATACATCATCTTGCATCCAAAGAATGGGGAGGGAAAAGGCAGGGAATTCTATACTATACTGAAAATGTAAACTTTTATAGAAGAAAAGGGGACAAGCGAGAGGGAAGAAACGAGAAAGACAGGTTGCTCAGGTGCCATTTCTGTCTAACAAATACGCTAGACAGAGACAGAAATGGCGCCTAAGCAACTTGTCTCTCGTTTCTTCCCTCTCGCTTGTCCCCTTTTCTTCTACAGGAGTTCACAGTCCAATATAGTACAGAGTTCACCGGGGGGTCGGCACTCAAAATCGAGTTACCCCTCCATTCTTCTCAATCACACTGTTCAATCTTTGGGGCATTGAATTTACTAAATTTTGAAAGAACGCGGGCCTTGCGCGGAGACCCTCCCATTTATCAGTAACATATTGCGCAAGTACCTCGCGTTCACGCCGAACTTGAGGGTCCCGCTCTCGTACCATTTCAGCCCAAAGATTTTCAATGACATTCAAATCAGGGGATTTGGCTGGCCAGTTCAACGTCCTAAGGTTGGGTTGCCTAGCCAGCCAATCCTGGACAATTCTTGCTCTATGCACTCCTGAATTATCTTGAACGAAATTCACATAAGGTATGCCGGGAGAAGTCTCCGCAACGTAGGGCATCATCACATCAGATAATATGCGAATGTATTCCTCGCTGTCCATGTGCGGCGCTGTACGAACAAGCGGCCCAGGACCACGCGAGGTCATACACCCCCAAAACGCTAATGTAATGCGTCCACTTCGTGCACGGAAACGGATATTTTTGTCGGCATACCTCGTTCCTCTTGTTCTCCACAATGTCACCCTACCATTCTCGTCAGTTGAAAATACCTTCTCATCAGAGAAGATAGTGCACATCCATTCTTCCTCCCATCCTAGGTGTTCCAGCGCGAAAGCTATCCGTTGCTCCCTATGATTCGCAGTTAATATTTCTTTTTGGGCGGGAATATGATGGTCATACCCGTGATCGCGCAACCTGCGTTGCACCGTTTTTTTATGGCAATTTAATTGCAAATTTGATACAATCTGCCGTGACGATTGAAAGCCGTTTTTCTGTATACTTTGATGTAAGAGATTATTTTCTTCTGCCGTCAATAATCGAGGTCGGCCAGGTATTGGCAAAGGCTTGGCATGTCCTTCCGCATTGTATTTAGCCATAATACGACGAACTGTACGTTCCTACGACATAAATACGTATATTATTAAGATGGAAGAGCGAATTTTTTTAGATATTTTAAATGTATGTTTTACATACACACACATGCATATATATACATACATATATATATATATATAATATATAAAACATATATTACATAATTTGCTTTTGAACAACACTTTGTGCTTGCTCATTATTGGCCCTTGACCTTTCTTTTACTTTGATCGAACGTTTGAACTTTTATTATTATATTAAAAATATTGCTATAAACGACGTCGAATCAATCCTGACTGGATATATACTTACACATATGTTCAGTTCTATCGCAACTTGTCTTTGAGTGACACCGCAGTTGATCATGGCAATAATACGGCCTCTGTCTAACTGACTGATTGGACCAGGCATTTCTTTATTTATTCGATTTTTCCAAATTGCAAATTATATGTCTTGCAACATAAATGTCATCGACTGCAATGTCTTCGTTATTGCAAACGCGAGTATTAACAAATGAAGGTGTATAAACAAATTTTGTTACTAAGGTGTTACTAAGGCTACTACCTTCATTTGTTAATACTCGCGTTTGCAATAACGAAGACATTGCAGTCGATTACATTTATGTTGCAAGACATATAATTTGCAATTTGGAAAAATCGAATAAATAAAGAAATGCCTGGTCCAATCAGTCAGTTAGACAGAGGCCGTATTATTGCCATGATTAACTGCGGTGTCACTCAAAGACAAGTTGCGATAGAACTGAACATATGTGTAAGTATATATCCAGTCAGGAATGATTCGACGTCGTTTATAGCAATATTTTTAATATAATAATAAATGTTCAAACGTTCGATCAAAATAAAAGAAAGGTCAAGGGCCAATAATGAGCAAGCACAAAGTGTTGTTCAAAAGCAAATTATGTAATATATGTTTTATATATTATATATATATATATATATATATATATATATATATATGTATGTATATATATGCATGTGTGTGTATGTAAAACATATATTTAAAATATCTAAAAAAATTTGCTCTTCCATCTTAATAATATACGTATTTATGTCGTAGGAACGTACAGTTCGTCGTATTATGGCTAAATACAATGCGGAAGGACATGCCAAGCCTTTGCCAATACCTGGCCGACCTCGATTATTGACGGCAGAAGAAAATAATCTCTTACATCAAAGTATACAGGAAAACGGCTTTCAATCGTCACGGCAGATTGTATCAAATTTGCAATTAAATTGCCATAAGAAAACGGTGCAACGCAGGTTGCGCGATCACGGGTATCACCATCATATTCCCGCCCAAAAAGAAATATTAACTGCGAATCATAGGGAGCAACGGATAGCTTTCGCGCTGGAACACCTAGGATGGGAGGAAGAATGGATGTGCACTATCTTCTCTGATGAGATGGTATTTTCAACTGACGAGAATGGTAGGATGACATTGTGGAGAACAAGAGGAACGAGGTATGCCAAGAAAAATATCCGTTTCCGTGCACGAAGTGGACGCATTACATTAGCGTTTTGGGGGTGTATGACCTCGCGTGGTCCTGGGCTGCTTGTTCGTACAACGCCGCACATGGACAGCGAGGAATACATTCGCATATTATCTGATGTGATAATGCCCTACGTTGCGGAGACTTTTCCCGGCATACCTTATGTGAATTTCGTTCAAGACAATTCAGGAGTGCATAGAGCAAGAATTGTCCAGGATTGGCTGGCTAGGCAACCCAACCTTAGGACGTTAAACTGGCCAGCCAAATCCCCTGATTTGAATGTCATTGAAAATCGATGAGATACATTAACTTCGCCAGTGTATAAATAATCAAATTAAATTTTTTAATCGACGAAGCTGGCACTCCTGACGGTCACAATCGTCAGGATACTATAAGTAGACCGAGAATCCGGTCCTTCTATTGAAACGCTTAAATTTAAGCACCTTAAATTAAGATGAAAAAATTCCCTCTCCCTTCCCTAATTAAATCGATATCGATTTAATATTAAAATCACTGTAAAAACTTATTGCGAAAAATATTACCCCAGCCAGAGTTCGAACCTGGAATCTCCCGCATTCCGTTCGGGCGTCTTAACCAATTCGACTACCAGGGCATGTGGTAATATTTATCGCAATAGCACATCTAAACAATCATAAGATGGAACACCGATATTTACGTCGACGGTGTATATTCAAACACGATGAGATACATTAACTTCGCCAGTGTATAAATAATCAAATTAAATTTCTTAATCGACGAAGCTGGCACTCCTGACGGTCACAATCGTCAGGATACTATAAGTAGACCGAGAATCCGGTCCTTCTATTGAAACGCTTAAATTTAAGCACCTTAAATTAAGATGAAAAAATTCCCTCTCCCTTCCCTAATTAAATCGATATCGATTTAAGCGTTTCAATAGAAGGACCGGATTCTCGGTCTACTTATAGTATCCTGACGATTGTGACCGTCAGGAGTGCCAGCTTCGTCGATTAAGAAATTTAATTTGATTATTTATACACTGGCGAAGTTAATGTATCTCATCGTGTTTGAATATACACCGTCGACGTAAATATCGGTGTTCCATCTTATGATTGTTTAGATGTGCTATTGCGATAAATATTACCACATGCCCTGGTAGTCGAATTGGTTAAGACGCCCGAACGGAATGCGGGAGATTCCAGGTTC
Source organism: Harpagoxenus sublaevis (assembly GCA_030770355.1). Classification (NCBI taxonomy): domain Eukaryota; kingdom Metazoa; phylum Arthropoda; class Insecta; order Hymenoptera; family Formicidae; genus Harpagoxenus; species Harpagoxenus sublaevis. Next base: position 45,044 of record JASTWR010000917.1, read on the forward strand.
GAACCCTGGCTGGGGTAATATTTTTCGCAATAAGTTTTTACAGTGATTTTAATATTAAATCGATATCGATTTAATTAGGGAAGGGAGAGGGAATTTTTTCATCTTAATTTAAGGTGCTTAAATTTAAGCGTTTCAATAGAAGGACCGGATTCTCGGTCTACTTATAGTATCCTGACGATTGTGACCGTCAGGAGTGCCAGCTTCGTCGATTAAGAAATTTAATTTGGTCATTGAAAATCTTTGGGCTGAAATGGTACGAGAGTGGGACCCTCAAGTTCGGCGTGAACGCGAGGTACTTGCGCAATATGTTACTGATAAATGGGAGGGTCTCCGCGCAAGGCCCACGTTCTTTCAAAATTTAGTAAATTCAATGCCCCAAAGATTGAACAGTGTGATTGAGAAGAATGGAGGGGTAACTCGATTTTGAGTGTCGACCCCCCGGTGAACTCTGTACTATATTGGACTGTGAACTCCTGTAGAAGAAAAGGGGACAAGCGAGAGGGAAGAAACGAGAGACAGGTTGCTTAGGCGCCATTTCTGTCTCTGTCTAGCGTATTTGTTAGACAGAAATGGCACCTGAGCAACCTGTCTTTCTCGTTTCTTCCCTCTCGCTTGTCCCTTTTTCTTCTATAAAAGTTTACATTTTCAGTATAGTATAGAATTCCCTGCCTTTTCCCTCCCCATTCTTTGGATGCAAGATGATGTATGTATGAACATTGAATGCGTGCAATATGGACAATTTTTGAGGAATGATTGACAGTTAATCATATTATAATTACCACAGTTATATTACTTTTTAATATATTTGTGTTATACGATAATATGATTAAAAAGTGTATATGCGAGTGTGAATGAGGAAATGAAATGTGAGAGTGTTGTGGAAGGTGAACAGAGCGAAAGCTATCTGTTGTAACTTGTAACTTACAATCGCGCTTACCCGATAATTCGCTGCCATATCCGCAAAGCAATCTGCCGTGACATATCGCCCTAGTCGCATTGCCTCGTTCGAAGCGTCGTGACTCCTTTTGACATGTATATGCAGATATATGAGATCTACAACGGCAACGTAGAAGGAGTTCTCTTGGCAAGATACTCTCGATGGTTTGCCATTGCCTTCGACATATATAGTTTCCTACTGTAAATCGAACGAGAGCTTATTAATTAAACTATTATTATTATCGTATTATTTTATTATTGCTGTGTATATAACTCTATTGCAATTATATTACTATTACTATCGTTACCATTGCTACTATTATTAATATTAAACTTTTCCCTTATTTCTACCAATTACTGCCAATCCGTCTTCCTAGAGTAACGCTACATATGAATCGGCGTGACTTGCATGCACAATTGGACAGCCAAGTTGTATAGGCATATATTGAATCTGCAATAAATAAGAAATATAATAAAAGTTAATATTGAATAAAAATGTAAACGTTTTTATTTAGCGATAAAATTATCGAAGAAATAAATGCATAAGTAAAAGAAACAACATAAAAATATCATTTACTTTGCCTCTACGTTTGCGAAATTTATATTCAATAAAATATATAAAAAATATTCAAATTTGCAATAAATCAAATCGCATAAACAGACAATTGTAAATTAATAAATATGTTGAGTGTTCTATTCCCAGGGTTAATAGGCATACTTGTTCAATGTCTTGCAAAAGAAGCACTCCCATTTCAGTAACTTGCACAATGTATCGGTTAGCACCAAAAGTGCAGGCAAATACTGCATTCCTCTGTATACTAAATCCAATGTGATCTACCTTACCAATCTCTTGACCGGTTTCCAAAATCTGTGAATAAATTATATTACAAATCAAGTATTAATTATCATCTAAGATATATAAAGTAACACTTCAATATTATATTAAAAGTATTATTATATCATTGTTATGTCTTAATTATTCTTAATTGAAATATCAAACAAGCGTGGAATCTTTCTGTTTCTGTCTTGATTTTATCGTTATTAAATGTATCAACGACAATCCACATGTTTTTACAGCCTGGCAATTCAAATGTTGTCACAATCTATTTTTATTAAAAAGATTTATATTAGAACAACCCAAATTAATAAATTAATATATAGACATCACAAATCATATACAACAAATAATAAATTAATAATGTAATTAATAATAATAAATAAATAATTAATAAATAATAATGATCATATATGTATAATATACAATAAATTCTACTTATTTTGTGGAAGACCACCGGCCGACTAATGAATTTGACACTTTGGTTCGTCTGCTCTTACAGCGTGTCACTGCGCATCGGTGCTCATCCACTTCCAAATAAGATGCGTTCCAAAACTCATCCTGACCAATGCGGACAACCTTTCTGTCCCAAACTGTACCAGTCACTTACGAAGAAGCAATGAAAAGCAAGGAGTCAAAGAAATGGGCCGAAGCTATCGACAGCGAATTCAAGGCTCATGAGGAGAACGGAACGTGGTCACTGGTAAAAGGAAAACCAGGGATGAAAACGATAGACTCAAAGTGGGTCTTCCGACTCATGAAAGACAAAAATGGAAATGTATATCGTTACAAGGCACGGCTATGTGCCCGTGGATTCATGCAGCAACACGGAGTGGATTTCAACGAGACTTTTGCACCGGTCGTAAGGTACGACTCGCTGAGGGTTCTGCTCGCCATGGTTGCAGTTGAGGATCTCGAACTAGCGCAATTTGACGGCGCACAGTGGGCCAGAATTGAAAAAAGCTGGCCAAAATATGAAGGCGTTATTCAATTTAAATGAAAATTGGTATACTAAGGTTTTCGAGGTCGCTGATTACGAATCAAAAGTCAAAATTACGAAAAATAAAATGGCGGATCCAACATGGCGACTGAAACTACTTTTTTGGATCGAATATGCATGAAAGTCGGTACTAAAGGGTTTTAGAGATTGCTAATTCCGAATATGATGTCAAGACTTGTAAATTCAAAATGGCGGATCCAATATGGCAACTAAAACTACCTTTTTGTATCGAATATGCATGAAAGTCGGTGCTAAGGGGTTTTCGGGTTCGCTGATTCCGATTATAATGGCAAGAACTGTAAATAAGTATATATACTTTTTTGAGGTGGCTGTTTACGATAAGAAAGTTATTATTTTAATCCAAAACAATTAATTAACAATTATAATAAAATATACACCAACACAACACACCAAAATTATTTTTTTTCAAAACGTTATACTTTTTTTAAACGTCTATTTATATTGTTTTATAATATAAACTTTTTAAAAAAAGATTTTATAAATTATAAATTAAATAATTAATCCAACATAAAATAATAATAGCGTTTGTAATCGATAGAATAGAATTGAAAAATAAACCGAAAACACTCCTTTAATCCACATAATGTCAAATTGAATTGTGTTAATCAAGGACGAAAACAAGCTGTTTGACAGCTGCTAAGTTAAAATAGATATTTGCTTTTACATATTAAATTATCACAAAATAGGAATCTTCGGTGTATTTTAACACTACAACAATTGTTTTAAATATAAAAACACTACACTAAAACAAAAAATAACGCTCTATTTTGCAAGAATAATTTAGCTTCTAAACGTCATTTTTCACGCCTTTTAATTCACAATTAAATAAATTGGCAATCGAGCCAGCCGAAGCCTTAAGAAAATATTAATTAAAATATTAATTAAAATATTAATATATATGAAGCAACACACACACAGGAACCTTAAAAAATATATTAAAATTAATATAAATCAGCCTCTGAATCGTTTATTAATACGCATGCTACTTCTCCATTTATTAAAGTATACATGAAATAAATGCGTTCTCATATACATTGATAGTTCCTTTTTTCCATTTTTATCTATACTCAAATTAAACAAGTCTATTAAATAATTTAGAACACGTTGCTTCCACCCATGCTATGATTCACTTTTATTTTCTAGAATAATTACGTGAATTTCGCTGCAACTTATATTTTCCGAATACATTGTGCTTTTATTCGAGTTAAGCTAAGACAAAGAACTAACTGTATCTAAGGCTGTAAGGCATTATTGAGCTGTTGACCAACCATATTTACACAATTGACCTACTACGATAAATAAACAAAAGAAGAAAAAGCTATCATCTATTGTCAATACTAATCTCATAAAGTAATAATATCAAGAGACACGGTAGTGTCTCGCGCCAAATACGCGCGGAGCGAGACTGACTCTTTTACGTGATTCTACCACTGCGCGCCACCACATTGTGGTTTGGTATTTTTCAAGGACCAGCTATGAGCAGCTAATTCTTTTTTTATTATTTTCTATGCTTTGTAATCTTTGTTATAAGATAAGAAAGAATGCGTCACTCTGCGTCACACTTTTTATATTGACAATTTTATGCATATGCGTTCATAAAATTTTTAGTTCTTGAAGCAATACATTATAAATATTAATAAAAACAGCATATTGCATTTTCTATTACATTATATGTTAGAATAAGACCTTATCAGTTGACAATCAAAGGAATTAAAAATTTATATAATGCTCTATATCATTGTACGAAAGAGCGCGATGTCATGTCGTAAAATGGTATGGAACGCGTGCATAAAATTGTCTGACTTTGAAGAAGTATTTTAAAGTTGCAATGCATATTTATAAAATAATTATTGCATAAATTGGTTCAATAAACATTTGAGATAACATAATTTTATATTTGATTACTCTATTAAATACTCGAAAATTTAACTTTTGGCCAGCTTTTTTGAATTCTGGCCCACTGTGCGGCGTTTCTTCACGGAGAACTGGACGAAGTGATATACATGGAGGTTTCGGAAGGTCTCAAGATCGAAGAAAGAAGAAGTGGCGCGCGAAATAGTGTTGTGTGTCGTTTGAAAAAATCGTTGTACGGGTTGAAACAAGCACCGAGGTGTTGGAACAAAAAGTTTAGTGCTTTTCTGAAAAAGTTTAGCTTCAAAGAAACGGAAGCGGATAAATGTATTTATGTAGGCAGTGTCGAGGGAAGCCCGGTGTATCTCGCGTTGTTCGTGGACGATGGGTTGATTGCAGCTAGATCACAGAACGTTCTTGAATCTGTAATCGGACATCTCAGCAGCGCATTTAAGATCACTTTAGGTGACTCAAGTATGTTCGTAGGAGTGCAAATCGAGCGTGATAGAGCGAGGAAGTCGATCTTCCTGCATCAGAGTGCATATGCTAGACGGGTGGTTGAAAGAATCAGAATGAGTGAAGCAAAAGCGGTTAGCGTTCCGTCGAATCCTCAAGCGGTACTTTATCCGGTAAATGAAGGAGAAAGAGAGTACGGAAGCGTGCCGTACCGTGAAGCCGTAGGCTCACTCATGTTTCTAGCCATTGTATCGCGGCCGGACATTGCGTACTCGGTAAATTCCGTGAGTAAATACTTGAATAAACATCACGACAAACACTGGAGGGCTGTAAAGCGTATTATCGCGTATCTTGTTGGCACGAGCGAATACGGAGTAAAGTTTCGCGGCGGTGGGGACTCATTAAAGTTAGTTGGCTATTCGGACGCGGATTACGCGAGCGACATGGAGACGAGGAAATCAACCACAGGGTATGTTTTCAAACTCGCAAACGGGCCAGTCACGTGGGCCTCTCAGAGGTAAAAGCTTGTGACGTTGAGTACCACCGAGGCGGAGTACAGGGTGTATCAAGACGATACAGAGCGGTTTGACGGGTCGCGCGTCTGCCGGCGTCAGGGGCACGCTGCGTAGTCGTTCATTATGTAAGCTAACATTACCGACATATCGAGTAGGTCGCGCGCTTTTCTCTCTTATAATTGTGAAAAAATATTGATAAAAATGTTAAGCGCAAACATTCTTGTATTAAAAATATCTTTATTTTTGAAATGTTAAATATTTAAATGAGATTACATAGTGTTAGACAGAGATAACTTGCAAACATGAAGATTTTGTATAAACATATCAAGAAAAATATATTCTCATTATTCAATAACAATTTTTTCTTAAGTTAAGAGAAAAAAATATCGAATAAAAATATAATTATGAAAATAATCATATTATACCCTTGAGATGACTTATAATATTGAAATAAGAATATAATATTTTAGAATATTTTTATTTTTGCATATATACGAAACAATGATAATCTTGCTACGACATAATTTAATCTTTTTTAAAGAATTTGATAATCTTAAATTTGACTAAAATATTATATTCTTATTTCAATATTATAATAGTCATATCAAGAGTATAATATGATTATTTTGATAATTATATTTTCTATTTGATATTTTTTCCTCTTAACTTAAGAAAAAATTATTACTAAATAATGAGAATATACTTTTCTTGATATAACTATACAAATTTTACATGTAAGCAAGTTATCTCTGTCTAACACTATGTAATCTCATTTGAACATTTAATATATTTCCAAAATAAAGATAGTTTTAATACAAGAATGTTCTTTTTTCAGTGTGCATAAGAAGGTATTTTATTGAAAAACTTCTTTTATGTCTATATGCAAATAATTATTATTTATTAATTTATTAAAATGTATTCATTTTACAGAACATGTTCTACATGTCCACCATTGTTCTCCAAACACAATGCGACTCTCCGCATAAAATTGTTTCGCACTTTACTCAAAGTGACAGGTGTGATATCGCGACTTGCTACCCGTATTCTTTGAATTAAATCGTTGCGATTCATGGGTAATGTTTTATAAACCTGATCGCGTATAAAACCCCATGCAAAGAAGTCCATAGGCGTGAGATCAGGTGATCGCGGTGGCCACTCGTGCAGATCACTGTGAATGCCTATCCACCTGTTTGCGAAACGACGATTTAAAATCGTACGAGCGAGAACGGAAGTATGGGCTGGATGGCCGTCTTGTTGGAAGATGATGTTTGGACGGATGTGTAATGGAACATCTTCCAACAAACCGGGCAGTGTTTCCTCCAGAAACTCGGAATATACTTCTGCCGTGACATTTATATTTTCAGGGAAAAAGTACGGTCCGATAATCGTATCGTCCACAATCCCCATCCAAACGTTGACGTGAAATCTTCCCTGGATCTGCGTTTCTTTTATGCAATGGGGGTTCTCTTCCGCGTAATGGTGTTCATTGTGGCGATTAATCCTGCCGTCACTGCGGAAAGTGCACTCGTCTGTCCATAATATTCTCCGCAGAAAGTAATCATCCTCAATATTATCAATATCGTCAATTTGTATGATATAAAGGTACAATAAGGTATGTATTTCTTTCATGCCTTTTATGCCTTTTTTGCAATTTGTTAGAAATTATTGTTAGTTTTATGTTTATTACTTAGGTTGACATTTTATCGCGCAGACTTTAGAAGAAACGGTAATATGATTAGCACGATATAAAAACGCGTCAACGAGAAATATTCGATAAACGTAAGTCATTTGCCACGATTTCGTATATACATTTTATGCTATTTTTAGCTTTTGAAAGCTTAAAATATAGCTAATACATTATTAAACTATATAATTTACCTGTTCTGAAACCCAATCACAAAATCTTTCTCGACGAAGCAAATCTTGGGGGAGCAACATTTGCGTTGTGTGTCTCTTGAAAGGATGCATTCTTAGAACTTTCTTAATAATCCTATGCACCTTGTTATGGTCCATACCGAGATCATATCCAATACTTCTCGTGCTGGTGTGCGGATTTTCTAATATTGCTTCCCTCACTTGATTGATGGTTTCTTCCGGACGATGACGAATATTTCGTGCGTGTGTTGACGCGTGTAACGTGCCATGCTGGACAAGGCGAGTAAATAGAGTTGGAAAAAACCCGTGTGCCGGGTGCCGCTTTTCAGGAAAGCGTTCAGCGTACAAAATTGCGGCCTGCCTTCCATTTTTACGGCATTCGCCGTAGATTAGCAGCATATTGGCCAACTCTTCGTTACTATAACGAGGACGCTCCATCGTTCACCGCGTTTACAATCCTCGCGTTGTTTCCCGAAAGGAAAAGAACGTCGGACCAGACGCCGATAGTCTTTTGTCTATGTGACGGATTAATCGCCAAAATGAACATCATTACGCGGAAGAGAATCCTTATTGCAGAAAATAAACGCACATCCGGATAGATTTCATGTCAACGTTTGGATGGGAATTGTGGACGATATGATTATCAGACCGCACTTTTTCCCTGAAAATGTGAATGTCAAGGCAGAAGTATATTCTGAGTTTCTGGAGGAAACACTGCACAATTTGTTGGAAGATGTTCCATTACACATCCTACCTAACATCTTCCAACAAGACGGCCATCCAGCCCATACTTCCGCTCTTGCCCGTACGATTTTAAATCATCGATTTACAAACAGGTGGATACCCAGACAGAACACAATATTCATAATAAATATTCAGAAATATTTATTTCTATTTATTTTCTAAAAATATTATATAAATATTTTATACTTATTTTTATACGCAATCAGGTATATAAGACATTACCCATGAACCGCAACGATAAATTGAAAGAATACGGGTAGCAAGTCGCGATATTACACCTGTCACATTGAGTAGAGTGCGACAAAATTTTATGCGGAGAGTCGCATTGTGTTTGGAGAACAATGGTGGATATGTAGAACATGTTCTGTAAAATAAATACATTTTAAGAAATTATAATAAATAATTATTTGCATATAGATATAAAAGAAGTTTTTCAATAAAATACCTTCTTATGCACACTGAAAAAAGAACATTCTTGTATTAAAACTATCTTTATTTTTGAAATATTAAATGTTCAAATGAGATTACATAGTGTTAGACAGAGATAACTTGCTTACATGAAAAATTTGTATAGTTATATCAAGAAAAGTATATTCTCATTATTTAGTAATAATTTTTTCTTAAGTTAAGAGGAAAAAATATCAAATAGAAAATATAATTATCAAAATAATCATATTATACTCTTGATATGACTATTATAATATTGAAATAAGAATATAATATTTCAGTCAAATTTAAGATTATCAAACTCTTTAAAAAAGATTAAATTATGTCGTAGCAAGATTATCATTGTTTCGTATATATGCAAAAATAAAAATATTCTGAAATATTATATTCTTATTTCAATATTATAATAGTCATCTCAAGAGTATAATATGATTATTTTCATAATTATATTTTTATTTGATATTTTTTTCTCTTAACTTAAGAAAAAATTGTTATTGAATAATGAGAATATATTTTTCTGGATATAACTATACAAAATCTTCATGTTTGCAAGTTATTTCTGTCTAACACTATGTAATCTCATTTAAATATTTAACATTTCAAAAATAAAGATATTTTTAATACAAGAATGTTTGCGGTTAACATTTTTATCAATATTTTTTCACAATTATAAGAGAGAAAAGCGCGCGACCTACTCGATATGTCGGTAATGTCAGCTTACATAATGAACGACTACGCAGTGTGCCCCTGACGCCGGCAGACGCGCGACCCGTCAAACCGCTCTGTATCGTCTTGATACACCCTGTACATACATACATACATACATACATACATACACACGTAAAGAAAATGTAATTGCATCTTCACATAGGACACATCTAATAACTATGTGGGAAAAAGGGAAAAGAAAATAAAACATTTTAACGTTTATATAATTTATTTCTAAAAAGATTTGATTTCAACTTCTTCTGGCGTTGCGACCACCAGTTAAATATTTTAAATACATTTTGTAATGCGCAATTCTTAACATGTTTTCCACATCGCACAGTATTAGTAACATCTAGATTATTTAAGGATTCAATATCTTCGTAATCTGCATCCAAAGTCTCCATGATTAGGTTTTCTCTCACATCATTCTCAAGCATATCAACCAGCCATTCTCGTTTCTGGCATCCCTTGACGTACACGAGAGTTGACGTCTCGTCATCCTTTTCTGTACCAAGCACTGCCGATGTAATTAGACGTTTCGCCATGCTGTATGGGACCATCCCGTCTTCCCATCGTAATCTATGGTGATTAGCAATCAACCATGAAGCACATGATTCGTCGGATTTTGTAAGGAGATTCCATGGCATGGGGCATGTAAAAATGTAATGCGCCATAATGGTTCCGTTTTTCAACACCGCCACCTCCTTTACGACAAATTTCATTCCGGCGATAAATCCTTGCAAATCGACAAACGTTGGCATGATCATGATGCAGCGAAGTAACAATTTATACTATAGTTTGTCGCGATACATCTGTCTCTCTTATATCGAAATATTTGCAAATAGTGCAATTTACATGATTTTGCGCACTACGTTAGACAGAGGGCAATATTCGATTACGCGATCATGCAAGATGAGGCAATAGGCGGTAGTATTTGCAGGTACATTTTCTTTGCAGTCAAATTCTATTCGCACATCCACGGTGGTGCTCTTGACAGATTCGTTTTGTTGCGAGCAATCGATGACAACAAAAGGTCCATTTGCCAGGAATGTGGCCAGGGTGCACAACGTTTCGTAGCAGTCGTATCCGTAATAAGCTTTACGAAAACGTGCATACATATCAAAAAGAACGGCGTATTGTTTTTTACCAAAATCTAGATTCAAGTCATCGTACGGATAAAATTCAGAGTTTAGATAAAGCTTGATATTGGTCAAGTTACAGTCATCGAATATGCTAACATCTTGAGACATAATATTCTTGCGACCGGCCTGCAGCGCAAAGATAACATATCGCGGCTTCTCTAGCTGAGTCGTAGTCTTGACAGCCCATGAATGCTTGGTCGTGCTCTGCAACAGGGGGTACTCATACAGATCCCACGAGCGAAAACTGACACTAAGATATCGCCCGCTTTCCAAAGCCCGTAACAGGGACAATTTATTGACCTCGTTTAATGTAACATGAGGCATTCGCCACTGTACTTTAAACAATTCAATTTCCGGCTCCGTCGTCGGATTTCCTACAATGCAATTGTTATCGCTACGCGCTCGTATCAAAATTAATTCATGACGAGCGTTAACAACCACGCGTTTGTAATCCTCACAAAAGCCTAGCAACATCTTGAGCGGTACGCAAAAGTTGAAATATCCGTCCGGTATGCTCGATCCAACGTCCCATCCAGCATTCCGCATGATTATAGCACTGTCATACGTTAGCGATACATAATTCTTGATAGTACTGGTTATTCCAACGTTTCTATTGCGATCAATCTCCACGCCGTTAAGCTCATATCGAATTTCGTCAAACATGAACGCCACGCAATTATTTACAAGCGTTGCCACAGACTCGTCATTCCTTTTCTTTATCTTTAATATTCCTTCGACGTAGAGAAAACTTTCACACGGCAACGTGTATAAATCTTGTTGTTGTATGGGTATTCTTATCTCATCGCTATGCCCAAACGTCGTGTTAGCGTATGGATTGTATGTATGAGACTCAATCTTGACGACGCTGTCGTCAAAGATCGGTTCACCTCCAATGTTCAAGATATTAGCCATTTCGCACGACAAAACCCAATGATTTTAAAAATTCAACGTTCGACGCGGTGAGTTTCTTCTTCGGCGATCGAATTGTCTTTCTAATTATGTTTCTCGTCTGCTGCACCTGTTCGGCTTCGTTCAGTATGAGCATCTCACGTTACCACTGACGTCTTCGCACATGCAGTCTAATGGTGATCTCTTCTCCACGAAAATCGATCAACCGACCGTCCTGATCCACAACGCGAATTGTTAGGTCCGTAATGCTCCGTACGGTGATCGGAAGGTAAATGATCTGTGCCGGCGTTTCCGATATCTTATATCCTTGTGGCACACTCGGTGAAAATTCGTGTATCGTGTGCACATACTTGTCGTTACTGTACGCACCCGCGGTCACGTTACATTCTATGCGAATGATGTTTCGGCTAATAATATTTATCGGTACGTCCGATCATGCCATTGTCGCGGCTCCAGTACACGATTCGCTGAAAATCCTAGCAGCGATCCAATGTTGTTCGGTTTGGTGAAATTTACCCGATAAGTACACTTGATCTCGCTCTTCATCGTATTGTTGTTAGCTCGAATAACCAGTGGGTACTCTTCATCTTCGCCGACATGTTTCTTTCTCACAACATCGTTGGACCGTAAAATGGCGCGTTTCAGATACGTATCTATATCACGCAGTTTGTATGATCCTTCGGGAATGGCAATCTCCTTGTCATCAAAGTAGAATTTATTGTTCGAAGAATTTACATTTGGTATCGTATAATAGGTTTCAAAATCTGTCAAACCGAGCTCGTAATTGCCATCGCTCAAATCCACAGCAGGAAAGTAGCTTACCGCGAGGATGCTACTCTTGCCTGTGAGCGTAAATGTCAGTGACATGTTTGAAATAATACTGAGTTCAAACACCGCAACGCCAGTCTTTAAATTGATCGTCAACCGTCTGTAGAAAGTGCAAACACAGTTGTCCGCAATTGCTCTGATTGTATCGCTGATAAGGCGTGCGATTGTACACGATTTGCGTCACATTCTTTAGATACTGCACCAATTCCCTAGGCGGTCGAAGATTGCCAAAACTGTCAAAATATATGGCTCGATGTTCTCTCTTCGCGTATGCCACCCAGTGAGTACCCGATCTCTCAGCATTATCCAAGTTTACGATACCACTTTCGTTTTGACCAACTCCTCCCGTTGGTAAAGTAGTACGCATGAAAATACCCCTAAAATATGGAATGCGCATACGCTTTGCTAGTTGTTGTAGTTGTACGTTTGTAGTTACACCCTTCGGAATTTTTAGCGTCTCGACGTTTTTTTTTTCTCAAGACTCCCCGCCCACGTTTATACGGAGCGAGATAAAGTCCATGACCTTCCATGGCGCGATTATGACGTTTCAATTCTTCCAGCTGACGCCGCGCGGCTTTGTTATCGTTCACAGCTTTTGCGACTCCTGCCGCTCCGCCGACCAATGAACCGAGAACTCCCAACAACGGTAGGATCGGTAGGATACCACCGCGTTTTGCAACCGGAAGTATTCGCTTGTTCTTCTTCTTCTTTGTTTTCAAACCCATTTCGAGTTTTGTCTTGGTTTTCATGGCCGCCCAGACAGCTGTGGCGGAAGCTCTCTCTCCGAGAGTTGAATCTTTCGCTGTAATGCGTTTTCGCGCTTTCGCAGCGAGTATATTGTCAGCCACGTGTCGTTTTGGGAGATCGTTGCTATGCGAATAGGCTATATCGTGCTTCGCGACACGCTGCGTCCAATGGATTAATACCTTGATCACCTCTCGCCAATCGTGTTTCTAAATGAGTGCCCGGACCACAAAACTGATAGCCAGGGATATGTAATTCGATCGGAAGTGCGTTTATCGCGCGATTTAATAAGCCGCGGCCTTTTACTATCGCTGACATTCGCCGCAGTTCTTTATCGACGGCGGCGGACCGTCGATATGCGTTTGATGATGCGGTAAATTATAATGTTTCAAACACCGACGATATTGCTGAATCTCCGAATTTGCCTTGATATGTTCGGGAAATTTATCCCACAAATAATCTATGTAATTGTAAAACTGCCGTAGTAGAATGACCTTTGGAATATATTTCAACTGTTCGGTCGTTAAATTGTAAATATCGCTGTTATCTGACAGTAGCAAAAACATTTTGAGTACTGAACGTCTCAGCTCTACGCTCCTGTATAAATAGGCCGGTTTTCACGATACCGTTTTACATTTGTTGTGGAGGGGAGATAACATGCGGTTCGTGCGACAATCGCGGGTGATGAAAGTGACAAACTTTGATAATAAGGTACAGTTAATGAAAGAGGTACGCAAACATGGAGACATGCTACCAATTTCTATACGCGGTATCATCTGTGGTCCATCAAATTGTGGTAAGACAAACGTGTTGATAAGCTTGCTGGAAAGTCCGCACGGTGTACGCTTCGAGAACGTGTACGTGTACTCGAAATCGCTGCAACAACCAAAATATCGATACATGGAGAATATATTAACGCCGATAGAAGAGATTGGCTACTTTACTTTTTCGAATAACAGTGACGTCATTCCACCGAGCAAGGCGCTTCCGAATTTTATTCTTATCTTTGATGACGTGGCGTGCGACAAGCAAGACACGATAAGAGAATACTTTTCAATGGGTCGGCACGCAGCCGTCGACTCCTTCTATCTTTGTCAGACGTACGCAAAGATACCGAAGCATCTTATACGCGACAACGCAAATTTATTGATTTTGTTTAAACAAGATGGTACCAATCTAAAACACGTATACAACGATTACGTAAACACCGACATGTCTTCCGAGAATTTCAGCAAATTGTGTCATACTTGTTGGCAGCAAAAGTATGGATTCGTGGTGATAGACAAAGACAGCACGCTTTCAAATGGTCGATATAGAAAAGGATTTAACGACTTTGCGATACCGTAACGCGTTTAGTTGTTATCAACGCGTTGGCTGGACAACGTTGTCGCAATATGGATACCAGTAGCATGGAGACTAGAGATCGCGAGAGGATAGCCAAGCAAATTGTGAAAACTAGCGATTCGATTCGCAAAAAGTATCGCGCATTAAAAACCGGTAAAATGGAGGAAGATATCGCGTTGGAGAGACACTTTAAACCCATCATCGAGCCTTTAAAGCAGATTGTCGAAAACACCGTTGGCGAAGAAACTGAAATGTTAGAGTCGTTTGACAGCTCCAAGCGAAAACGATCAAATGCCTCGTTTGATGACGTTGTAATGGCTTCAACTCCGGTTACGTCAAAGTTGAGACGATCGAAAACTGCGCCATTTACTCTGAACAAAACAGCCAAAATTTTACAACCGCATAAATTAAAAGCTCCACAGGATGTACCGCCAATAACCTCTACGATACCGTCCACGACAGTGAAAACAGTACAACCTACAACGCTTGATTCACTCGTAAACGGGGATGTTTTCGAAACCACGGGCGACTCGCTCGTGACATCCGTTCGAAATAAGTTGCAAACGCAGGAGGGTCGAGAAGCGTTGCTAGATCAATTAGGCCCATTAAGCCTAAAGTATCTCATGCCTGTCCTGAGTGACAAACAGGAGGGTATGGACAACGTTTACGGTGTTAAATTCGACGATGATGGAATGAAGTTTGGTAGTAAACGTTTTGACGTGAACAGCGCTGATAACATTTTTATCGACGGCGTACGATATGTCGGCACACCCGGTCTTTACAAGTTAATCTTCAAGAAAGTCCCCGATGACGACATCTACACGGCGGACGACATGCAAACGTATAAGAGCATGCTGTTGATGACAAGCGCGCATAAACGTAATAATGATCCGAACGGTCAATTAAGTGGTAATGGGGGATACAAATACACACAAATAATCAAACCGCTGATATCGGGCCAAAAAACTGGAAGAGGTATACCGCATGCTGTGACATTAAACGACAACAAAATCGATTATGTTTATTGGGACGACCCCAATGAGCTCGTAGACCGTCTCCGATTGCTCCAAGCTTCGCGCCAAGCGGGCCACAACGGCCACAACAATGAGATTCTATCGATTATCGAGGAACTTCGCGAGGCTGGGCTTATTATAAATTAAACCACGCGTCGGCGAACCATTCAATCAACATTGAAATGCCGATCAACAAGTTTGGCATATCGCTCGGAAGAGGCGGAGCGGAACCGTACTATCAATGGAGCGGATTACTCAGAAATTACGTGCGCGATAACGCTCTTTGCGTGGTCGCCACTGACTTTGATGCAAAGTCGCGCAAGATTCGACGTGTAGCGCTACCTGTAGATGATGGCGATGCTGCCAACAAACGATACGTGCAACAGAGCATACAAATTTTGAAGGATCGACAGGATGAAATTGAGAGAAAGATGGCTGCGTTCCAAAATAATATGCAGATTACTTTAAACGAGCTCCAAAAGACGATTCAGCAAATCATTACGAATCATCGCGAATAGATAAGACGGAACGTACACCTGATCTAGGCATCATTTGCATGTCATCATGGCTAGTAAGAAGAAAACAGCTGAGAAACGGCAGCTGGTGGAAGAACTGCATGCTCCGTCGAGAAGAAATTTTCCACGAAGACGCGTCATAGTGCGCGGATACGATGACCTGTGGCAGGCGGATGTGGTCAAGATGCGTCCTTACACGCGATTCAACAGAGGCTACCACTACATACTCACCGTTATCGACGTGCTGAGCAAGCACGCATGGGCCGTACCGCTCAAGGCCAAGAGCGGAAATGAGGTTACTACGGCGATTGCAAAAATAATTCGAGACGGTGGAAGATGTCCGAAAAATATGCACACTGACAGAGGGAAGGAATTTTACAACGCAAACGTGCAGAAACTCTTGAAGAAACACAATATCAATCACTATTCGACGTATTCCGTAATGAAGGCATCGGTCGTTGAGCGATTTAATTGCACGCTAAAGAACGATATGTGGAAAATGTTTACGCACAATGGAAATTACAAGTGGATCGATTCGCTGTCGCGCCTCATGTCAGATTACAACGCGCAAAAGCATCGAACTATTGGCATGCGACCCATCGATGTTACCCCCGCGATCGCCGACAAGCTCCTAACAACGGTGTACAGCCACGTAAAGATCGCTCCTCCCGCGCGATTCAAAGTGGGTGACTCGGTACGCGTTAGTAAATTCAAGACAATCTTCGAGAAAGGGTACACGCCAAATTGGACCACAGAGGTGTTTAAAATTATCAAAGTGCAGAAAACTAATTCCGTGACGTATCTATTGGAAGATTCCTGCAGAAAACCCGTCGCCGGAGGATTCTATGAATACGAGTTGCATCGCGTCGCTAATCCGAACATGTATCTCGTTGAAAAAGTGTTGCGCAAAAGGGGGGATGAGGTGTATGTAAAGTGGCTGGGATTCGATAATTCGCACAATTCTTGGATAAGCAAAAATAATGTATTGTAAAATTATAAACTTGTATATATTTATTACAATATAAACATTATACATACAAATAAGTCATTTTATTTACAAAATACTTTTTACAATGGTATTTTATAATGTCCCCATGGTAGCGTAGAATAGTCGGTAGAATCGGGTACAATGCATCGCTTATCGTCGTACGGACTTAGAGCGATTTTCGTTTCGGACATGGTGTACACCTTGTGCAATTTTGATCTAATGCAAGATTGTGGTCGCGTCATTTCAATCTCATCATTCAAACACTGCATGTAATCGTCAAACGTTATCGTTCTCGCGACAACGTTACTCTTGACACCTTTAACCTTTTTTGTATTTTTCTTACCGTCGACTCGCAAGGCGTACATCTTTGCTCTAAGTCCGACAAATTCAGTCATTATCGTACCATTGTTTTCATCCTTCATTAGACCCGGTACCTTTTTATTCATAAGCGGTATACCGTATGGATTGTCCGCGGCATAATCGCTTGAATCGAATTTATGAAGGTCGCGTTTTATATTCTCATAACATTCTCGCATTCGATGTGATATATTAAACTGTCTGTGTCGGTGTACATTATCCAACATTTATCACTATACAATGGTGACATGTATTCATGATGAAACTCATATAAACATGTCTTGGAAATGTCGAGTATGCACATTCCGACATAAATTGGTTTGTAAAATTTAACCTCTAATTTGCGCATTTCTATTGCAACCAAATTTTCCGAAAAAATACTTCTGCTATAAAAATTTGGTTTTGCAATCATTGCCTCTGCGCCGTATTTTCCATCCCATTTTGTCAGGAGTTTAACATCTACGCGATTACGCACATTTTCCATCGTTTTACCAAATACAGCATTATTCATTAATTTGTATAAATTTTTCTCAAAATCGTTTTTGGCCAGTGTTCTAAATTTCGTATTGAGTTCTATATAATCGCGAAGCCATGGAGATTGCGCGAATTGTAATATGCGGTGAATCTTTGCTATATGGAGCCCGTGACGCGAACACTGTTGCAAGTTACGATAGTGTATCACGTAACGCTTCTTATCATACAAGGTTGCGAGGAGCTTGTCCTGCCGCTTACCGGGCGGCTTGTCACGTGTCGGGCAAAACGGTAGGTCAGTGTGCGCATCATGCAAATGTTGTGGGTACTCGAGGTCGACTTCAAGGATATAGCCTATAGGTGAATCAAGCGAGATCGATGATAGATCAAAACTAGACACGTCGTCGACCCATTAAAAATCTGCATAGGGCAAAGGTTGACACATTGCCCAGCCGTACAAGTTGTTTACATCAAAATACATCAAGTACGACAATGGTTTCGATGGATCGTACGACTGCATGTACTTGTTGTTGGCCCGCGCGTATCTCTTTGAACACTGACTCAGACCACCTCGTATACCGCGTTCAATAAACATAACCATATCAATGTAAGTAATTCGAATGTAATTTTTGTATGTTTTAACATGGCGTCCCACGTATACCCGGGAAGAGTATAGTAATACGCGGGGTCGAGCCCATAACTCTCAATGCACTTATCACGGAAATTTTCAAATATATCAGCCAACAGCAAGACATCGGTTTTGAGGTAAAGATCGCTATATTCGCCTAGCGTTCGAATGGAGAACCGCTGCCAGACGTTGACCGCGTGCGCGTATTCTCGCTCGGATACAGTGTCACCGGTCAAGGAACTGTAAAACGATTCGGGCCGTGGTAAACACGAGTCCTCTAATTTTTCGATGCGGTCAATGTATTCGTATGGAAATATACCCTTTCGTGTCAATAATTCGAAATGTTCGGTGGATAAATTTTGAAATTCTGATTTTAAAATTTTGAGCTTATCTTTATTAAGAAAAGATGCCAATTTGTCGAGACTGGTCGTAAGAAATTTATACGAATCGATCAAACGTAATTTAATATGATTTCTCGATTCAGATTTGTCTTCCGCAAGTTGAACATTTTTGGTAAACGAAATATATTTTTCTTTTGTTATCGGAAGTAACTCGATTCCCCCTTCGAACGCTGCGGCAATTTCCTCGATAATGAAATGTGAGTCATAACCAGATAAATTATGAAATACAATGGGAATGCAAGAAGATTCTTTGTAATTTAGATTGCAATTTGAATGCGCTGGACCTCGATACCGCCCAGTCAGATGGCAATGATCGCGTACTGGGGTGTCGTCTTGCGCGAATGGTTTCTCACATATATGACAATGCGATGCGCTATGAAACTTTACACATTCTTCGCGCGTTGAATTTACCATGGGGACGTTGGTAGATAAAATGGTTTTTACACGTATTGCTAAATTTTTAAGTTGTTCTGCGAACCATGAAACACAATCTACACTACGACGAGAGTAATATGCGGATAATGAATCAGTCGTACGAACAATGTACATAATACGCGATACTAAATACTTTGTGATGCTGGTATAAATTTTTTTCCATTTCCTTTTAATCCGTTTTTGTCAACACACATTCTAAGTCAGCATATGACACAACAAAAGGAAGCCGCTCTTTCCTGTTATAATTGCCGAATGCGAGCCACTTGTCCTTATCGCTTGGTAACTTGATCGCGCAGTCATTTATCTCCCGACAGTCAACGGTGTGGGCTTCCAATTTCTCGCTCGAGTGGAAATAGTGCAAACATCTGTAAATAATAAAATTTTTAATATATATCTTTTATATAAAAATATATTATTGCATAATTTTATTTAAGAATATTTACTCACCGATCGCAAAAGTATTTTTTAACTTTTTTCTTGCTCACTTGCATGCTCACAAGGCGGGATAGATTTTTTATCCACGTGAAATGTCCCACGTTGTTGTCCTGAGGATCCTGCATGTACAGCAAATTGACGTGTCTATTCTTCTTACTATCGGCAAGCCGTATTGGAAGAATCGAGTTCTCCTTCTCGATGCAGTATACGTTGATTGAAATATTGTTGAGATTTTCGAACTTTTTAATTTGAGTGAATGTCATTGGAAACTCAATGTCTTTAAGATTGAGCACCGACGTGTAATGGGGGTATGAGGCTACCCGTTCTACATGTCTTTCAGCTGGATGCAGAGCAGCCACCACTGACCACGCAAAACATGCATTGTTCTTTGATTGCACATTGATCACTGCTCTCTTTAGCTCTATCTCTCGCGGCATTTCCACAAAACACCCCGCATGCAAAGGATTGTACTTGTTTACGTTCACCATCAAATTGATTATATGTGACAATGCCCACCCGCTATCACGTTCCTGAAATTCTTCCAGCGATGCTAAGGTGGGCTCGATAACGCGCCGCTCGTACCACTCATGTAGATCGGACGTGCGAAAGAGTTCATAGTTTCTCGTAGCGATATTTATATTCGCGCGTTTGTCACCCGCAACAAATTCACCATTAAACATAGTAATTATCTTTACATTGTCAAGTCGTTGCATGATGTTCCGCACACGATCGAGTACATTATCTTTAGCATCTTCAAGAAATTGACGAGGTTCGATGTGATTATAGTTTATAACCACACCAGTCAATATGCGACTTTCGAAAGCCGTATCGATCTCTCGCCATACAAGTCCATTTTCTCGCGAGCTACATCCCGCACCCGCGTGTACAAAGCGTCTGCGAAGCGAATTTTTCAAACCTTCGAGGTTCGATATTCGAAAAATCAGCGATTGTCGATTTCCAATCGATAATCCATCGATATCCGATCGTGAACGTTTAATTCGACTTTGCTCTTCTAATAAATTGATACACTCGTCGCATCGCTGCTCCCACACAATATATTCTTCCACCGAATTTACTCGTGTGGATTGCCCCCGCACATTTTTCTCCAATCGCTCCATATTGTAATGACCTTTTTTAATAAGAAACACTTTAAAAAAATATTTTTTGTCTGTTTCTGTTATAAGCCTTTCACAACAGTTTATATCACTTTGTGCAAATAGGACACAGATTACATGGCATTATTTGATACAACGGACCTCTACATTCCGAACAGAATAAACCATCGATGAGCATATATGTACCAGTGTCATGTTTTCGAACGGCGCGAAGACGTGAAAATAGTCCACTTATTCTTACAATACATGATGAGCAAAACTTTGCATGATCGGGTGTATAATAAAAATATATGCAGCACATCTTTTTTAAATCGTCTAACGTATTAACTTCAGCTTGATTTAAAAATCGATGTATTACTTCTGTTACATTTTCCTCTATATCGCTTTCGAAACATGAATCATCCGAAAGAATTGCATCTTCATCAGACATTTCTTCTTCTCCATCGACTTCAACTTCCATTTTCTTTAAGAGGTGCGATATCAATTTTTTACTTTACATGTAATTTGGTGCACTCATGACTTCTAGTCCTCGACTACTGAGTGTATTCTCAGACCTCTTCATTTTATATCCCCGCACTAATGACGCGTCCCATGACCTCAGCATCCGTACATTGACATTATTCAAAAACGCAAGATTTTGCACACATTTGATGAAGTCATCGCAAGACGCGTCGCGACATGTTCTTGAAAATTGTATCATTTTTTGTGTCATCTTGACTTATGCGAATTTAATCTGTATGAGTGCAGCAGCTGTACATCAGCACTGTCTGAAAAATGTAAGATTTGTAGTTTTGCACGTGTGATGAAATCATCGTGAGACACGTCGACTGCCCTTGTAAACGATATTATACCATATTAGCTTACGCGAAATTGCAAAAATTGAAATTATATCTAAAGTGGATTCGTCGCCATGCATGTCCGCAGCAGCCGTACATCGGCGCTTGACTTATGAATTGCAGGATTTTGCAGTTTTGCACACGTTTAATGAAATCATCGCGAGACGCGATGACTGCCCATGAAAACGATATCGTGCCATTGACTTACGCAAAACTGCAAAAATTGAAATTGTATCTAAATTGGACTTTTGCCATCATGCATGTCTGCAGCCATACATCATCGGCACTAATGCAATATTTGCAGTTTTACGAGTGTATAAATTATCGCGGAGGATTCTAACGCTCAGTCGAGAGTCTAAAACGGTTCAAGCACATTGTGGCATCAAAACGCTCAGCAAACAACCTCCAGATATAATGGACACTGCCGGTGCTAAATATTACGTTCCGATTGGAGACGAGTCGCGCAAGAAAGAGCATAATAAGTAAGTACCGCAAATTCTTTATATATAATTGTACACATACTTTTACATATATAATTGTATTTTTTCAGTTTTGATAAACCTCGTAATACGCCGCGTATCATGCGAAGAATATTTCCTTTAACACCCACATCTTACAAATATTTGGAACTGGGAATCAACGTGGGACCTACATCCTGTGTGGAATTAATTCTTGGTGATAATCGAGAAAATTAAATAGTGTTACCACACGCAACATGGACAACGTTAATTGAAAAACGTGCTGATATTGAACGACTCCTGCAGTCAACTATTGGTTCATCGCTATCGATTCAAGATTTGGTTTTTCAACTCGTTTAAATGCGTGATACAATAAGTGTTGTAAAACTTACATTATACAATACTTGCTTGTACATGAAGCAGTCAACTGTACTGTTTTTTATTTGAGCTCGAACGTTGTGTCGAGCATGAATATTTGAAGCTGTGTCATAGTACACATGAGGTAGATGAGAGGTTTGATCTATTTGTCTATAGTTTGCAAAGTAGTTCATTTGGTGCCGAGAGAAAAGATGCTGTCAAAATCTTGCGCGAAGTTTGTAATAAAACCTCTGTCATAGATTGCGAACTATTAGCTTATGCTGTGGATGAACTTTTGCGCGATGCCTTGAGACGGGGTGATGTCAGTGTTGCCAGACGTACGACTATAGTCGTACCGGTACGACTATTTCATGT
This sequence comes from Harpagoxenus sublaevis, assembly GCA_030770355.1. Taxonomy (NCBI): domain Eukaryota; kingdom Metazoa; phylum Arthropoda; class Insecta; order Hymenoptera; family Formicidae; genus Harpagoxenus; species Harpagoxenus sublaevis. Next base: position 67,783 of record JASTWR010000917.1, read on the forward strand.
TTCTATGACGTATGACAGTAAGGGGGTGTCGTACGCCATTTTGTACTGCTATTTAATTATGTACGACTATTTATACTACTATTGCATGCATCTATGCGGAATTTTCAGAAAATAGCGGCTAAGTAGCAATTTAATGTGATTAGCTGGATCTAAAAATAAGAACCAATCACATTTGACTATTCCTTAGCCGCTCAATGAGCAGTTGCGCTCCTGCTCCAGGGCCTAAATTCTGTACACGATACCGACAACCATCAGTGTCGTTGCGCAGGTTTTTCATATAGTATAAAAGCTGCGCAACGACACCGATAGTTGTCGGTATCGTGTACAAAATTTGGCCCATGGATGCACCTACTGGGTGCATTATTCTGATTGGCTGTCGCAATTGTTTCGCGATTGACGAATCTGGCGACAAGATATTTATAAACGCATTGAAAATGCGGTTATTTGGCGCTAAATATGCTTCGATTAAACGAATGCAATTAATTGTTTTGTAACAGATTGCATAAATTGCATTACGTACGTGGCAATCAGCGGCTAGCGCGGCGCTGAGCTTTTACGTGACTTGAGGCTTGACCGAGTTGCGACTGTTGCAAATGAATTTGTAGCGGCCAATTTCTGACACCTGGATGTGAATACGGTTATATACGCATTATATGTGTCGTGATGGTTGTAATCAATCATATAGATTATAGTATTTACAGGTTAATTTAATGAAAACAAAATATAGAAATAAATTATTCGCGCGTGGACCACGTTACGGTACGGACGTGCTCTCGGACCGTCTCGGGCTTCGAGATCTTTCGAGTCGGTTTTGGCTTGATTTTACGTAGTAAAATCCGATTTTTATAAACGCTCAAGTTGAAATAGCTTACGTGAATCCGTGTTTGGCTGGTTGGATTGCCTGGTGCGCGAATTCTAAAACTTTTTGTGGCGGCTTGGTGACGAACAAAGGGGCTGCGGCCCCGTGGCGCGATAAGGGTTGAAGAGGGCAACCCTCCCCTTCTACTTGTGAACACGTTGACCGGAACTAGTAACGGTGTATGCGATCCTCAGGGAGGTGTGGAAGTTAGTCAAACGCAGGATCCGTCCTCGAACAATCCTTTGTCCCAATCCCAATCCTCTCCTGATAGGAAAAGGCGAGAATCGGCAAGCGGTGCACATGAGTGTCGGGATCGTTCCCCGTTGGTAACGGCCGCCCGCGCGACGGCGACGGAAACTACAGTTGAGGCGGCCGCGATGGATGTTGCGGAAGGAGAAGAAGATAATATATCCGACATATCCGATGTCGGCTTAAATAAGGTTAGAGATCGTAAAAGAAGTCGAGAAACCGAAAACGAGGAACGCGTTCCTTCCCAAAAGTTGCGTAAAACGCCCAATAGGAAAGATAGTGGCGGTAAATCCCGAAAAGACAAAGACAAAGAAGAGGAATCGGCGCCGCGCGCACAATTCAGGTATTCATCCTCTGATAAGCCGCCGTTCTCGGTTTTTTATAGAGCCTTTGTCGGCTACTCAAGATGTCTCTGTTCACCGTTTGAAGGTCGCGTCACTCGTTTCGCAAATTGTTTTTAAAGATCACAAGGAATTGAAAGTCGCGGGACGTAATAGATTCGTCGCGGAAATTCGGACGGCGGAATCCGCCAACAGGCTTATTAATAATCCATACCTACAACAGGCTAATCTCAAAGCATATATTCCGGCGTTTAAGGTTATGCGTACGGGTATTATTAGAGACATTCCAGATAAATGGGATGTGCAAACTCTCATTCCTTATATTGAAACTAGTGAAGGTCGTGCAGTTAAAATTCACGCGATTGAACGTATGAATTGTACGATAAGGGGAAAAGACGGACCGGAAACGGTTTCGTCAATGTCATTGCGAGTTTTTAAGGCAGGAATTGCCGAATTACGTTTTATCCATAGGACTAGGTATAGAGTTTTTCCATACGTCAGTAAAACAAAATCTGTTATACTTGCTTTAGGCTAGGTCATATGGGCAATATCTGTAAAAGCTCGCCGCGATGTTTGATGTGTGGGGGAGACAGGCATACAGAGAGAGAAGGCTGCCCACGGGGAAACTTGCCCCCGAAATGCTTGAATTGTGGCAATGGTCATTGGCTACGTCACTCGATTGTCCTGCGGTCGTGTTTCAGAACGAGATTAATTCGCTCGCGGCACATGAAAATATTACTTTTAAAGCTCGCAGAAAATTAAAACGAATTAAAAATGAAAATAAACCGGTGGACCCCAGGTTTAATTATACGGAATTTCCGCTGCTTCCTGAAACCCGAGAAAAGGAGAACGATGTTAATAATAGTAATTATCATCATCAGCAGGGCAATGTGTATGTTAATAAATTTGTTCCAGTAAGCAATAAATATGCGCCACTTCAGGAGTTGTTGTTGGAAACGAAATGAGGAAGACGCAAGCACCTTTACATACTCTAATATAGTTTCACGCCCTAAGGGGATAGCTCGCAGCGGGATCTCCAGACAAACAGCAGGGTGGTGGCCCGAAAGAAAATCCTGCAAATAAAAGGACTGTTAATGTCCGATACCGACTTCCAACGGCGCACTACAAT
>JASTWR010000918.1:0-70347 GCA_030770355.1 Harpagoxenus sublaevis
ATATACCTCTACATTTGATAATTTCTACAAACCTAATAAGTTTACACTGGACTTTTACAATTTAGAATTTTTTCATAATTTACGCATATTTTTAGTTATAATTTGACCCTATACGTGTATTATTTATTTCAATTTAATAAAAATGACATTGTTTGATTGATTACAAAATATTTTCCATGCATTTTTATAAGAATATATCCATTCTTTGTATTCTTTATATACTAGTAGAGTTATAATTTTTTTCTCTATTTATTACTTGAATATTTGTGTTTTGACATTTACAGAAGAATTTCTGATGACGAAGAGGTCGGTACTAACTTTGAGACAGAAAACGAAGAGCATGCTGAACTCGAATTATTTGAAGAGAAACCTAATGATTATTCAGAAGAAATATTACCACATCATTTTTGTTGTGCTAGCCATACTTTAATCTTTTGGCTACAAGTGACGTACTTGCGCTCATAAAATCATCAAAAGAATTGAATTCAGCTTACACTCAGATGATGGAATGGTTGTAATGAGCTATGGAATTTGCAAAATTCTCCAAAAAAAATATAAAATACTAAAAGAAATTCTTGGTCAAAGTTTGAAGAGGCCAGTGATAACCCGTTGGAACTCGCTATATCGTGCATTATTGCAGATTTTTGGCTTGAAAGAAAAAATATTATCTAATATTGACGAGTTGGGTATAAATAAGACACTTGATGAAACCGACTTTAGGTAAGAAAAATACTTATTTTAACTCAAATTTGCTCACTTTTGTGAATTTCTTTTTTGAGGTGAAGATATCCAGGTTCATGTCCATTAATTTTTTTCATTTGATTGAAGGTTTTGAGATATTTAGTTTTTAAAAAATTTTTACAATTTGAGTTGAGAAAATTGAATTTCACTTCAGAAACTGAAGTATTGTTAAATTATTATTTTACAGATTTATGGAAGAATATCTTCATTTTAATAGACCTCTCGCTGAGGCTATTGACATTTTACAAGGTGATAAAGTCGCTAGCTATGGATACTTGCTTCCCACACTCATATCCGTCAAGAATAATTACTGGCTTGTCAAAAAATAAAGTTACAATTTTGTAAAAAGTTAGTATCTGGATTGTTGGAAAGTTTAGAGTTACGTTTTAAGCCAATTTTGATGTTGAGGATGAAGGACGGATTAGCGCTCTAGGCAGCAGCTTCACATCCTAAATTTAAGTTGAACCTGGCTCAATTGTTTAAGTCACTCAGTGCAAACAAATGTTATGTTAGCAATAAAAGAAGCACTTACTTCTGTGTCGACTAGAGTTAAACATGAGAAAAAAGATGATAGTGTAGCTGAGGATGATTTCTTTGACTTTACATGTGATTATGACACACCTGATGTAGTCGAAACTTTTGGGACCCTCTGATGTAGAAGCAATATTTCAGAAATTTATTACTGAAAGTAGGAGTGATCTCGAGTTACTTAATTCATATCCTATTGTTAAAGAAGTTTTTCTCAAATTTAATACACCTTTACCATCCTCTGCACCAGTAGAGAGACTTTTAGTTACGCTACAATGTTCAATTTACCTAAATTTAATAAATTAACTGATGAGAATTTTGAATTAAGAGTAATTATGAAGTGTAATTCGAGTGTCGCTAAAAAAAAATAGTATTATCTACTTTAGAAAACACGTGTTTATTTGGGCATATCCAAAGAGTATTATATCAATAAGGGGCGATAAATAATCTTGATTGTAAACTTCTTGAAGAATAAATACGCTGTATAACGTATCTGTTGATACGTCATACTTTATACAGTATCAATATATAAGTAATAGTTAATAAATTATTCTTGCGTCATATGTACAAATTTATTACCTTGTTGACTGATTTAATGATGACTGTATGATAACATAAATATAACTTTTTAAACATCGACTTTGCTTTATTTTGCACTTCTGAATATGAAATTTAAAATTTCAAATACATTCATATATTTACAAAAAGTGTGCAAATTGGAACATTGCTTCCTTAACATTTTTTTTTGCTCATATAGTTTCCTCTATGAGGAATTTGCCAATTTATTAGCATATAATAAAGTGGCTTTCTCATAGAAGAAGCATTATAAGCAAAAAAAATGATAAGGAAGCAATGTGCAAGTTTCTAATTTGCATACTTTTTTATTATATTGGCAATTTTTTCTATTATATTCTTCAGTTTTCTCTATCCCTATTTTATATACAATTCTTTAAGATTTGGTTGATTAGTTCTTGAGTTATAGAGTCCGTACACACACACGCACACACATTTTAAAAATGCGATTTTTGACGTTTTAGAACATTCTGAACACATTGGCAGCGGCAACTAAAAAATTTTCTTTACGTAAACAAAGCTTTCTCTATGAGAAGAAAGCGAAAATTGTATGTCATATCACTCATATCGTCATATGCATACTGAAAGGGGAGGGAAACTTAAGAACAACAGCTCATACTCATTGATATAATCTAATAAATATTGACTAAGTTAATTAATAGATATATTTTCTCAGTTGCTGAGAACTTTTAAGCAATGGAATTAATACTTTTAAAAAATTAAAAAATATTTTTATTTATTTACTAATTTTTTGGAAAATTAAAAATATTTCTTTCTTATTATTATTTTTTGAAAAATTAGAAATTATTTTTATTTAATTATTTATTTTTTTAAAAATTACAATTTTTTCTCGATTTATTACTAAATTCTCTAAAAATTAGACAATAATGTTAAATTATTAATAATTTTTGTAAAAATAATTTGTTTTTGAAATTATTTACGTATTGTTAAGTAAATAAAAATAATTTTAAAAAAAATTTTTTTTTTTCGGCACTTAATATTTTATTTTTGCTTATTAATGATTGCTATAACATTTAAAAAATTAATAATGAAAATTTTTTTTTTGCCGATCACTGCATACATTATAAATTTTTTCCAAGATTTTACCTTTTAAGGAGCGTGCAAAAAAAATTCTTGAATATTTTTAACAATTCTGCAAGTCAAGTTTTAGCGTAAAAAATTCTAAAGAAAAACGTATTTAATAGTGCCTTAAATAATTTACGATATGAGACAAACCTCATCTCGATATCTATAATAACGGCAGAGAAAAAAATAAAATGTAAGAAATACGTATTTTATTGATATTTCGGCAATGGGGCGAGATAGAGATATGAAAATCTCCACAGATAATATTTTCAATAATACCTTCAAGTTGCCCCTAATCCAAATTAATTTTGTTTGGGGGCCTCTAGCTTTCCCCTTATCCTGCTATACCCTTTATTTACTTTGTTTAAGGAGGTTCGAGCATTACTTGTGAGTCAAAAATGCGATTGAAATAAATGTCATTACAACGATCCCGAATTATATGCAATATTAGTATAATGAATTGTGGATGCTACTTACGTGCTATATTCTTCGTAAATTATTAGCGTATAGAATATTAACAAACATATACTAGGGTATGAGAGCGTCAACGACTCGGGAATCGCTTATTTGGCCAACATTATAAGTTAGAACATGTCACTTTGTGACAATAAGCTTTCTATACTCGAAAGCCATCGTAGAGCTTTAATTGTTTTATATGATTTACATAAACACTTTACACAAATAATCGCAAAACTTGAGCAATATTGACCGTATAGTTTGTTTGTAATATTATTCAGAAGTTGACCACTTTTAGTCTACCCTTATGGAAAAAGTTGCTCCGAGGTAGATTATCACTGGTTTAGTAGACACTTAGCCACCTGAGGACTTTGAAAAACTAGCATTTGATAGATGAAACATCAAGGATTGTGTAAAAACTTTAAAAATCGGACTTTACCGTGTGGATTGAAGGCTATATTGTCACAAAGTTTAGATCCTAGCCTAGAATGTTGGATAATAAGCGATTCCCGAGTCGTTGACGCTCTCATACCCCGGCATATGTTTGTTAATATTCTATACACTAATAATTTACGAAGAATATAGCACGTAAGTAGCATCCACAATTCATTATACTAATATTGCAAATAATTTGGGATCGCTGTAATGACATTTATTTCAATCGCATTTTTGACTCATAAGTAATGCTCGAACCTCCTTAAATCTTCTTCTGTTTAAACATTTTTTGTGGAATTGTAGAAGCAGAAAAGAATATACTGACTGCAACTAATATACAATGCAACTTTTGATTGGCTCTAAGAAATTTTACGTTTCCATATTTTGCTTTTCCACTCCTATAGTGAATCCCGGTTTACATGTTCTAAATAGAAGATTTGTAGCAAATCTTTGCAGGACTCTTTGCAAAATCTGTTGTCAATTTTAATAGCTGAAGATATAATAAGACTATAGACTTAAACATTTTAATTATCAAATTTTATTTATATTCGTGTTTGAATACATCCATTACCGAAACCACAGTGCACTCATATATTAAAATTAAAGAGACATATTTCGTCTCATGATGTAATATTGCGAATAGTTGTTATTTGCACTCATATATACATATACACACGCATATACACATCCATCTATAATTGCATTTGTCTACATGTATTTCTCCATTCCTTCAAAATCATGGACACGTGACATAACATCAAGTATTGTTAGTCTTCCAATATCGATCGAAATTTGTTGTCAAGTACCATGGTCAATATCAATTAATTAATTTAATAATAACATCATTTTATCATTGGTTACACGTTGTTACCGATCGTTTCTCCGGCAAACAATTGTGTACCTTTATGAGACAATCCATCGTCAGACGTCAAACGACAAACGCGCTAAGAATACGCTTTTACGTACACTTAGGCAAATAATACAAAAATAATTCAGAGGGGTACATTTTGTTGCTTTATAATGGAAAATTTTTAATTAATTGGCAAATCGTAAGCACCTCGATGTATCGAGTGCACCAAAATCACCATGTCAAAAGAGAAATGGCATTGTAGCTAACCAACAAACTTGTTAAAATATAGTTGATTTAAAATAAACTTTAATTTTCTTCTGTAATATTAATTCTATCAATATCAACATTTATTAAATAAATAATTAATTTTGCTCGATCAAAGCAAACGCTAAAACAATAGAAGAACGGCCAATATTAAAAAAATAATAGGTTCTCATATAAAAAATATATAAATGTTTACAATAGCATCGCAATATAGTATTTACGTTTTGGCCTTACTTGGCCTTCCTCAGAACAACATATGTCTGCAACAATTAAATATAAAATAATATCAATAAAACCGACTTAATTCTCACTTGTGAAGTCAAAAGAAAGGCAGTCTGCATGGTCCATGGCGTTCACCAAACAATTAAAAAATAAAATTAATATTAAACCGAAAAGGATGAACTCTACGACGCATTGTAAGGCCAGCGTGTATTAAAAAATAAACAATTAATTTTGCTCAATCGAAGCAAACGCTAAAACAATAGAAGAACGGCCAATATTTTAGCAATAATAGGTTCTACTTATTTATAAATAAAAATATTATATTGCGATGCTATTGTAAACATTTATAATTTTTTTAAATAAGAACTTATTATTGCTCAAATATTGGCCGTTCTTCTATTGTTTCAACATTTATTATTTTTTATATTTATTTCGCATATATAAATATATTATTACAATAAAATAGTTGCTCTTTATTTGAATTTACTCTCAACATCGTGACTTTTGGTCCACTCTATATCTCGTTTTATCTCTTCAATATTTTACATATTTATTTTTTCCTTTTTTTTTCTTTTTTACACGCTTCTATTTTTTTAGTTTTAATTTATACTCACAGGCTAATCTGTGATCACTGAACTATAGTAATACTAATGGAATTCTCCTTTCCATAAGCATCGTACAAAGTGTTTTACATAGAGAAAGAGAGAGAACAAGTGAGAGAAGTAGATTTGTCAAAAAACAGTTTTCTACTTCTCTTTTTCTTCTTCTTTATTGGATATCTGTCCCTTATTGGGACGCATTGCCTTATGCTTCTCAAGACTTTCTTTCAACTCTTTAGTTCCTTAAGCAATTTCTTAAACCAAAATATATCAAATATAAATGTACAAATATATGCATACATATATAATATATTATATGTATATATGAAGTAAAACTTGGAGTTTTTAACTTAAAACTTGCCAATTATACTGTTAAAAAAATGCACAAGTATGAGAATAATCGTTTCCTGTAATTTTTTAGACACTGATAAATACGATCCCGTTACTGAATTAGCACGTTCAAATTTTGAGAAATTTGCAATTAAAATTGCAAAGAAGGATAATTTTAGTGTATTTTACTATTTTGATATATTTATAACTACGATACGTAACGTGTTGGAGAAGTTGTATTGCCACAAGTGTTGGGAATGGGCTAATTTAGAGCCGAGCGCGGTGCACAGTGCGTAAATTTTATTCTTGAAGTGATTTATTGCATGTTGTACGTTTCGATCCTATTATTGGCTTGTTACACAGCTTCATGCTGATCTACTTATAAATCTGACAATCGACGTTTATCCTGCGTGACTCCCGGATCTCAATCCGACGGACGGAATCACACAACAAGATATTCGACAGCTATAATTACCCCTTACGGCTATTACCGAAAGGAGGCTCACCGTGCCAGTCCGTCCTTGAGCAAAGAAAACCACGCACAATTCAGATTTGTAAGCAGATCAGCATAAAGCTAAAGATGATCCAATAATAGGATCAAAACGTACAACAATAAATCACTTCAAGAATAAAATTTGTGCACTGTGTACCGCGTTTGGCTTTTAATTAGCCCATTCCCACTTGATGCATTACACGACCCTTCCAAAACAATTTTATTGCCACATTAGGTCTGCCATTTTGAATTTATCAACTTTGACAACAGATTAGTTATACAGTGACCTGAAAAACCCGTAAGTTTGAATAACATATTTAAAAAATATTTTATAGATCCTAATAATCTCGCAACTTTGACGGAATAGACTCTATGTTAATCATCGATATCTTTTCAACTATAATCAATACAACAAATTCCTTTTAAGAGTTAAAAGTCCTAACAATACATTTAATTTTAATTGCAATAAAATTTCTCCAACACGTAACGTATCGTAGTTATACTATACCAAGGTACACATTAAAACTGCTTTTTTATGTAATTTAATTGTAAATTTCTGAAAATTTTGACGTGATAGAGTAAAAAACTATAAGAAACAATTAATCTCGTTCTTGTGCTCGAAAAAGTAATTTTTTGTTAAATTGTAGCAGCAAGTTCTAGCAAGCTTTACTACTAAAAAAATATCAATGCGGATATAAAACACCGCTAATCTATAGCAATTTCTAATCGAATCTAGCTGCTGCCAATATAATTGTTCTAGGTTTAGTACTTTATTATTATGTTTTTTTAAAGAACATAAAATAAGTTTATTATACTGTATTCTCTGAGAGAGAAGAGAAAAGAGAAAGGAGAGAGACATGAGTTTTTCTTTCAAATTAAAGTTACCTCTCTCAAATCACATTTCGAGCGTGTCGGAGCGTTCCACTATTAATATAGTTTGGTGCCTGTGATAATTTAGGCACAAAAACCTGATTACGAAAATGATTCATACACATATAAGGGAGATGCTTAGCAGCGGTTTTGCGCTTAATCGCTAGCCTTCTTTTTTTAGCCGGTGGCTGTCTTCGAACTTGAAAGCACGATATTCTAGCAAGGCATTGATTACGCGTAAAAAATAACTCTCCATGTAAACATCTGTAATCTAAAGATACCTCCTACTCGATGTGCACCTTACAGAAATAAGTTCTTTTTTTGTCTCTTCCTTGCTAACTTTCTCACGACTTAGAAGCACTGTTCCGTAGATATTGAACAGTATTTCTTTTTCTTCAAATATAGTGTAAAGAGTCCTATCTGTTGTTTACAATTTACGCATACGCGATTATAATACATAACGATTTCCAAATCCGGTTGCGCCGAGTGATATCGCTAGTCGTTATTTTAGAGAACATTAATATATGTATATACGATACGCTCACGTGAAAATCGATAATCATAATTATGTGTCTAAATAATCATATTAATTGATATATGTCGGTTTCGATTAACATCCTTGCCTTACGTGATGTTAACCGCAGCAAATCGACGCCGTTCAATTTATACAATGAGATCTGTACATAATTTCGTGTACTCATAAAATACAACTAGAAACAAAATTAGTAACGACATAAATCTATTATTGAAATTTATATTAAAATTTAAAAAATTTGCGACAAAATTCATGAAACTTTAATGAGCGAAAGATCTGTACATTCAACCACTCTTTTTATCAATCAAGCGTATGACGCTGAATGATCGTGTATCATGAATGAAACCTACATTTACCAGACCTATGACGTAACACAATGTTTCATAGTAATCGGAAGTATCTTATACGAGCTTTTTAATAGGAACCAATTTCGTGCGAGAAAGAAGAAACTTATTGTCGTAAATTTGGCACAGGAGCTGGTGGTGTGTACTAACGCACCTGTGTATATACTCCAAAACACTTCAACGGGCAGTAGACGCGTTTAAAAATTCTATCTTGCGGTAAGAAGTTACATCTGGTCTACAACCTTGCTTTAAGGGTATTTAAGCCCTAAGCCGTAAGAAGTTGACCAATCACAATGAAATATTCTCCTCAAATTCAACTGTGATTGGTGAATTTCTTACGGCTTAAAGCTTAAAGCACATATTGTAGACCGAGACTTACGGTATGACCCAACTATTGAACGCGAAATTTTTGTTCTATCGTTCTTTATCGTTACTTATTCGTTTGAACGTGCGAACGCACTTTCCCATACATGTATGTACACACTATACATTACACAGGTGTACATACACTATATATAATTTGACGCTTCGAAAGTGATGTTGTAATAAGTCTTACACGAGGAAACTGGCCTTACATGGAAAATCAATTATCGATTGTCAACCCAAGCGTGTCGGAAATGCATAAATTTTGAATGCAATCTCTTGGTTGTTATAATATAACGAGAAATCGAGATATTTCGAAAGAAAAAAATCTTCATATTGAGACAAATAGCGATGTAACAACGTTCATCACTTGTCCGCTGATTTAAAAAACTTTGAAACTAAAATATTTTACTTATAGGTTCGAATCTTTTTAAATATGTGTGTGGCTCCACGCTTTCTTTAATAATTTTGAATTATATTTATAAGTTATATTATAAGTTTATGACCTGTACCAAGAATATATTATTTACAATTATGGTTGCTATAAATATATCGATAACTTAATGATGTATCTGTATTAATCGTATTTTTTCATTTTAGAATACAGAACGGGAAGGGATATATCACACACTTCTCCGAGAGAAATTAATCTCTATTTTATAATAAGCTTCTGCACAGCGATATAACTATAAGAAATTAATAATAATAATAATAATTATTATTATTATTGTTATTTGAAAAATAAATCGCGATAAGAATCATATTTATGAGGCATAATAATAACTAAATAATAATGACAATAATAATATTAAAATAGTAATAATAATAGTAATGTACAGAAGCGTGCTTGAAAATTACCTTGTGTACAATCGCTTAAATACATGACAGTTTTCTTGAATAAATTTTGAAAGAAATATACACAAGAAATCTTACACCATATATCCAAATTACATTGCCATAGTTGTTACAAATTGGATTAACACCTTCTTAGGAGAAATATTTAATCATGATGTGTAAAAATACGAGCAATTAGCGCCTATACATCTAATTTTATAGATTAATATCTAATTTTATAGATTAAGTGCACGCAAGTGTAAAAATAACGCATATAAGTAATCTAGTAACAACGATTTTCCTCCAATTCCTCTATTCGTTATTATACAAACGCGTATGTCTACAGTTCTCTTTTTTACAAATTATACATTAAAAATTGAATAAATTGAAAGGTCACCAGATATTTCGATACATACTCAATGTATCTTTGTATCTTACGAAATAAAAAAGCAGAAGAGGAGTAAACACTCGAATACTTAAAAAATTTACACATGCCCCTTATTACTGTATATTTAACATATATCAAATTTAGGTACCTATAACTTCTTCCTCTTCTTCTCCTTGTTCCTCTTCTTCTTTTTTTACTTGTTTTTCTTCCTCTTTTTTTACCTGCGCCTCCTCTTCCTTTTCCTCCTTCTCTGAATCTAAAACAGAATTATATTTGTTTTATTATTATAGAAATATTATAAGAGTTAACCACGTGTTATTATTATACTGTGGTAATACAGTCGCGGGGTATTTGCAGCAAGGCCTCGAAGCTGTAGAGATTGCCGGCAAATTCGCGGTTGGGGTTAAATTCCATCATCGTATCCGACACGTGTTCTGGAGGCAATGCAGCTAATTCGGTGCCGCTGCCAAACATTATTCGGCGGCGATGCAAAAGCATTCTCCGTATTTGGTATTTTATATCTGTCGAAAAATGTAAGGTGTACAAGAAGAACAAATGCGTTACCTTATGAAACTAGAGGTTTTTACTTACAACACATGCAAATCCCAATTATGAAGGGGCCAATACTTAAAATTAAACCCCATAGTGACCATTTTATATAAATTTTGACTCCTGGTTCAAGAAAATCGGTCCATTAATGAATGAGCAGTTCGCGGGCAGACAGACAGACAGACAAAGATTAGAAACTTATTATAGTAGATATACATATAGTATAATATACTGGTGCACGCCTGGATACATGCTGAGAGAGGAAACTAAGAGAGATAAGATGAGAATAAGTGCTGGTAAAAAAGGAGAGGGAAATGAGATTGCAAGAGCGTGCTGGGAGGGGGTAAGAGAGAGTGTTAGAAAAGAAAAATCAAAATGGGAAGAGGAGAGAAGGAGTTTCTTTGAGCGAAGGGGATATGCCGTAAAGGAAATAGAAAGGAAAAGAGGAAAAAGGTGGAGCAGCATAGAGGAATTAGTAAGAAGAGACAAGGACGTGCAGATCCATGAGAGAGACGAAAGGATAAGAGAGTCAAGGTACAATAGGTGGTACAAAGAGGTAGATGGAAACAGAAGACCAAAATACCTAGAGAGAAAAGGGAAGGAAAAGTCCATGATTAGGATAGCGAGATTCAGACTAGGAAATGAGATGAGAAGTGGAAGGTATTGGGAGCCAATAGAAAGAAGATGTTGCAGAATATGTGGAGCAGAGGCGGAGTCATGGGAACACGTCTTGGAGTGGTGCACAAGAGCAGAGGAGGAGGAAAATGTAAAAGGAATTGAAGAGAGAATTAAAAGAATTCTAAATAGCAAGGGTGAAGGGGAAAGATGGATGGCGGACCTGGAGAGAAGGAGAATGCAGGAGAACACACAGCGGTGAGTTAATTAAAGAGAAGAAAAAGTAATAAATAAATTTTGTTACAGGTATCGCAAAGGAAAGAGGAGGAAAGAGATCGATGGAAGCATGGAATGCAGAGCGACAGTGGTAATAGATAAGGAGGGGATAGAGACGATTATAGAGGCGCACACAGCAAAATTGATGAAGGAGATCAGGAAGGACAATAAAATGAGGGATGAAGAGATTAAGGAGTTGAAAGAGGAAGTGGAAAAGTTAAAAAGAAAGGTATACACTATACAGAATGGAGCAAAACACGGGTTAAAGGAAAAGAGATGAAAGCGAGGAGAGAGAGGAAAAGAATTATAAGAAAACGTGGTGGTCCGAGGAATATGAAGGAAACGAGGATGAAAGGAGAAAGAAGAATTTAATACTTAGGATCGAAAAGGAGAGATGGGGAAGAAACAAATCGAGCTGGTATAAAATAGTGGATTTTTTTGCAGAGGAGCTGAAAGTAAAGGTAGATGTGAGAGAGGTAAAACTGATAGGGCAGAGAAGAGATTGGGTAACGATACTGGTGAGGATGGATAGCGAGGAGGACAAGAGAAAAGTATTGGAAGCAAGGAGAAGGGAAGGAGGAAGGTTGAGGGTGAAGATTGACAAGGATAAATCGGTCGAGACGAGGATAAGAGAAAGAGAGGAGAAAAAAAGGAGAAAAGAAAGAAGAGAGGAGGAGAGCAGGAGGCCAAGCAGATCAGTGGAGGACGAGATCGTGGAGAGAATGGAGGAAAAGCTTTTGGTGGACACGGACGAAGATGAAGGCGACAAAAAAAAGAAGGTCTAGGAAGGGTAAAATGATGCGTAATTTGTTTGGTTTGGTCTTGCTTTGTTGTATGTAGATTGCTAGGAATGGAAGGAAGAAAAGCAGGAGGCGGTGGGTGACAGTCGGAGGGAGGAAGGAGAGGAGAGCAGTGTGGGGAAGAGAGACGGAGAGCAAATGGACTAGGAGAAAGGAGAGCCAATGCAAAAAGGAAGGAAGGATATCAGAGAAGAAGGCCAGGGAAAAATTATTGGGAAGGGTAGGATGGGGTAACAATGAGTGAGGTCGCTCAATGGCCAGGTTTATTTTTGGAAAGGAAATATAAGCATGTAAAGGTTTGGGTACGTTTCTCAAAAACGCCTTGTAGAACCGAAAGGAAAACAATAAACTTTTGAATTGAATTGAATATACACATATAGTATAATATATTATATGTATAATATATATATATTATTTAAAACATAAAATTACTTCAGAAATATTAAGTACTTCATAAATATACAAATCATTAAAAATACCAAAAATTTAAGGTACAGGAAATTACTTGTGCTATAATTGATCTCATAGTATTGTATATAAAATTTAGATTACGTATATGCTTTGAAGAAACATATTTTATAATATTGTTGCGCTTGACCGCGCGTTTGCTACTTTCACTATACTGTCGCGCACACTCTAGCAAACGCGTCGCGCAATCCCGTTTCCGGGAATAAAGACTCAGATAACTTGAAAACTCGTTTAATGGCCAACGCAGAAATATACAAGAAGCACGTTAACACGTCTGATCAGCTCCAAGGCTCGGCGCGGAATCTGAAGAGCAATTGTTGATAAACAACGTTGTCAGGGCTCGTCGACAGGCACGTTGTCAGGCAACGCTTTACGACTGCCTTCCGGTCTTCTACCGGGCGACTCGGCACGGGCGTAACAATATATAAGTATAGTTGAAAATATGTTAGCTACAATCTAGGCATAATCTAAATCTTATATACAATATAGTATAAGATCAATTATGGAACAACCCATACAGCACATGATATCATTCGAATATTCTGTACTCGTACTGTGAATATACGTACCGTATATAATATACTTCAAACATTTCTATAACATTTCTAGTAGTATATTATTTCTCATAAGTTCTTAGGAAGTACTTGTAACATCTGTCAGTAGTATATTATTTTTCGTAAATTCTCAGGAAGTACTTGTAATATCTCTGAGTAGTATATTATTTTTCGTAAATTCTCGTATACTACTCAGAATATATAAATTGATTACGGCTCGGAACGGCGCGCGCGCGTAAACTTTCGGCCTACGGCCTACGAGCTGGGTTGTCCGTTCCCGGCTTGTTGCTTTCGCCTGGTATACGACAGCGCCAAAGTTTTCTCGCGGCGTGTTGCTTTCGCCGACGACGCCAAATCAGTTAAATCTGCTCGCAGTGTGTTGCTTTCGCCTCTTTGCCGAAAATGTTCGATTAAAACCGATTAAAACATCTGTTTTAATCGGTTTTAATCAGTTTAATCCGCTCCCAGATTAAGAAGTAATCGACTTTAATTCTGAACAAATTATAATCGGTTTTAATATTGCTTTCGCAGATTATTTCCAATCTGAGACATTATATTCTAATCCATACCCAATCAGCAGACAATGTTTCTTAAATGTTTTTTAAATATTTATTTTTTATTAATTAATTATACATTTTTACAATTCATTGTAAAAATAATATTTATTTAATGTTTATTTAATTAATATTAATTTTACATTAATTATTTATTTGAAATAATAATTTACAAAAAATATTTATTTTACGTTTATATAATGTTGATTTAATATTTGTTTTACATTAATAATTTATTTGCAATAATGATTTGAAAAAAACATGTAACATTTATTCAACATTAATTTAATATTCATTTTACATAAATTATTTATTTACAATAATAATTTGAAAAAACATTTACTTAACATTTATTCAACATTAATTTAATATTTGTTATATTGATTAATTATTTGCAATAATGATTTAAAAAAAAACATTTATTTAACATTTATTCAACATTAATTTAATATTTACTTTATATTAATTAATTATTTGCAATAATGATTTGAAAAAACATGTATTTCACATTTATTCAACATTAGTTGATATTTATTTTACATAAATTATTTATTTACAATAATGATTTTAAAAAATATTTTTTTAACAATTATTCAAGAATAATATAATATTTGTTATATTGATTATTTATTTGCAATAATAATTTTAAAAAACATTTATTTAACATTTATTTGACATTAATTTAATATTTATTTTATATTATTTATTTACTATAACTTAAAAAAAAATTTATTTAATATTAATATTTACTTCAAATATTATTATTAATAGTAACTATTTAATTATAAGGGATCATCATTTTTCTGTTACTGTTTTGCTCTATAAATTATGTGGCGGTAGGGGTCAATTGCACAATGATTTACAAATTAATAATATTAGTGAAAGAGCTTTGTTTTTCACTAATATTATTAATTGGAAATTATTGTGTAATAGGCCCCTGCTGTCCACTACGAACATACGACGGAGCGCGCGCAATGCGGCGCGACAGTGCAGGCTTGCGCGCCGGGAATAGTACGACTCGCGCTCAATATGTGGCGCATCGCCGAGCCCGTAATCCGTATTCAAGATTCAACATCGATCCCTATATAGGGAAACGTCTTGATCGCGAGATTATTAGCGTTCGCAGAATTGCCAGTGACGCCAGTCAGAGCGTGCTCACTCTCCAGGCCTCTGATAAGTGTTGTAACATATTTTTCAGGAGTGTGCTTTCTTGCGGCCTCCGTTCATACCTGCATTAAAACCGATTTAATTATAACAACCTAACGTAATATGTATATACCTAAAAAAAAGTATATACCGTGCACATTCTATCCTTGGTTCTATATTGGTACTCCTGATATTCTTGGTACTTACTGCGAAATATTCTCAGTATGTACTACGAACTCGAAAAAGGCGGAAATAGAAATGTTCTCAGTATGTTCGCAATAAATCGTAGTACGTATCTCGAATGTTTTGGGAATATACGCAATATACTGCTGCGATATCCTTCGAACATTCTCAGTATCTACATGTGCTGTATGGAAAGTAATTTCCTCTACCTTAAATCTTTGGCATTTTTAATGATTTGTATATTTATTAAATAATCAACATTTTTGAAGTAATTTTATGTTTTAAATAAATTAATGTTATAAAATAACATTTAAACACAATTTATAAAGTAATTTTATATACAAAACAGATATATGAATTTAAATTCATACTTTTAAAAGCAATATACAATATATGTATCAATATATATGTATAATGTATATTGCTTTTAAAAGTATGAAATAAATAAATAATTAACATCTTCTGACTACAGCAAAAAAATAAAAAAACAAAAATTATAATAATAAACAAAAAACAAAAACTTAAAAATTACTTACAATTAGTAAAAAAAAGGTTTAAAAAAAATAAAAACAACCCTTAAAATACACCCTGGGTCAAAATGACCCAGTAAAAAAATTGTGTCGCATTATCTACCATTGAAACGCTGAAATCGGGACTTGTCGCGCCATATCTTGTTTAACCTCTCTCTAAATGGCGGTACAGTCGCTGTGAGTCAGCAAGCGTCCGTCTGCGTCTGACTGCCGTCCGCGACAAACGTTCCGAAAATCACGGGTCATTTTGATCCAGTGTGTAGTTTACGCATATTGGGGGTGATTTTTTGTGATCTTTGTGAATTTTTTGTGAGTCTTTTTGAGCTTCTTTCGAACAATTGAAGTGTAAGTAAACGTTTGAATATGCTCTGAAACTTTTTTAATCAGTTGTTCATCAACAATAACTCTAAATTATACATAGATGTCGTAATTACCACAAACGGGAAATCGATTCTTTTTGGCTAAAATTGAAAGGAGGCATTCTCGCAACACTCAAAATGAATGTGAGATTGTTTCTGAAGGGTTATTAATAAAGCTTTATATGATTCAAAACTTTATAAACAAAAAAATTTTTATTTTTTACGAAATATTCAATAACTAAATTTTAAATATTTTTACGTGAAAATTGAACTGCAATGCTATACTATACTATATTATTACTATACTATATCTTTACTATGTCAACCGGTCACCGCGAATGCGTGCTTGGAGCGTCTCTATATATATGTATATTCATCTAATAAAACTCTTAAATAAAAAATTAAATAAAAAATTAATTTTTTTTAACATTGTTTTGTCTATTTACTATAGTTCGAATTGTTTCCATGCCCTATCCATCGAAAACAAATCGTTCATTAACGAATCTTGAAGTGAATGTGCTACCAATTTATATTGCTTTCGGTTTTCCAAATAAATACCTTTTTTGAAATGTTAGCTTTCGCGCGTATTTTTACCTTAAAGTATAAAATCCAGAGAGTATGCAGTAAAATTTTCACGTAAAAATATTGGGACCCCGCCATAATCATAGGAAAATTGGGTTTCGGTGAAATTTGCTGAAACTTTGGAAATAAATGGTTTATGTGATGCTGATTGAAAGTGACAATGGGCAAGATTCACAATAATCAACCGTTTAGGAGCTATCAGCGTTCAAAAGTCAAAATAAGGTGTTATTTCAGTACTATTGTGGAACAGTGGATTACAATGTATTATTCTGCATAATCATACAACTTATTCCTTTTATTAATACAAAAATATGTATTTAGGTAAAAAAATTGTATACAGGGTGAGGCAATAACTATTACCACCTTAAATATCTTTGAATCTATAAGGCCCAGAGCAAAATTAGTGTAACCAAAATTGTACGGTACGAAGGGGGCTATCATATAGCGATAATAATTTTTGTCCAGGTGGAGGCGCTTCGGAGATATCAAGGTCATCTTTATTTTTTTAAATTGATTCAGTACATTTTTTTTCCATAATATGATAGAGGAGCTGAAAACAAGTTCAGAACTCATGACACAAGATCATTGAACAAGATTTAAAGTGAAGAAAAAACGATTAAAAAATACATTTTTGTATTAAATAAAATTTACGTTTAAAGAAAATGTTCGAAGTGATGGCCATCATTATCGATGCAACACTGGATTCTTTCAATCACTGATTGGCTTGATTTTTTAATAACATCGGGCGTTATTGATGCACAGGCTGTAATAATCCGTTGTTGCATGTCTTGAGGTGTAGTTAGTTCTTCTTTGTAGACCATGTCCTTTAGGGTTCCCCATAAAAAGAAATCCAGTGGTGTCAAGTCTGGCGAACGAGCTGGCCACACTACACGACCTCCACGTCCAATCCAGCGATTTGTGAATTTTTCATTCAGTTTATTTCTCGCAACTAATGAAAAATGAGCTGGGCATCCATTGTGCTGGTACCACATTGTTCGTCGTATAATTAAAGGCAAATCTTCTAACAAAGGACTTAATGTATGCTCAAGAAAATTAGCTCAAGAAAATTTCCACTACTGAAAAATATCTGAGCAAGTTTCCAGGATAAACTAGACATGAAAATGGATTAAAATAAGATTAAAATAAAAAGAAAATAAAAGTCAGTCAATCATGCACGATGTATCCGTTTGAAAAACAAGTTGATAGGATCCTCATTTATAAGCAATGTCAAAAACCAAAATATACCGATAAACATACTGATAAAACGTTACTTGGAACATCTTCTTTAAACGTAAATTTCATTTAATACAAAAATGTATTTTTTAATCGTTTTTTTTTTCACTTTAAATCTTGTTCAATGATCTTGTGTCATGAGTTCTGAACTTGTTTTCAGCTCCTCTATCATATTATGGAAAAAAAAATGTACCGAATCAATTTAAAAAAATAAAGATGACCTTGATATCTCCGAAGCGCCTCCACCTGGACAAAAATTATTATCGCTATATGATAGCCCCTTTCGTACCGTACAATTTTGGTTACACTAATTTTTCTCTGGGCCTTATAGATTCGAAGATATTTAAGGTGGTAATAGTTATTGCCTCACCCTGTATATACACTATACAAATTATGTATATGCTCACATGCATGTATAGTATACACTATATGAATTATAACCGTATAATATTAATTCGTATATGTGTATATACTTGCATGTATATACATATTTTGTGTGAGTGTATATGTGAGTATGTGTGTGTGTATGCTGTGAGTGTGTATGAGTGCGTGTGGGTGCGTGCGTTCGTGCGTGCATCTATGTGTGTATGAACGTGTGCGATTGTGTGTAACCCTCTATGTAACTGTGTGCATGTGTCCGTGAGTTTGTGCGTGTATGTCAGTGAGTGTGAGTGTGTAAGTCGTGCTCCATAAACGTTGACAGAACGCAAGGACTCCATATCGTATTACCAGGAAAGATATGCGTGCGCAGACTTATACACTTATACATATATGTGTGTATGTCCAACGCATGTGGATCTGTGCTTATATATAAGCACACAAATATGTTTGTACATCTCTTTAGTTTTTCTTACTAAAACCACATTAGGCGGACACGCACGTACATACGCACGCACACGCACACGCAAACGCACACGCACACGCAAACGCACACGCACACGCGCACGCGCGCACACACATATACACTTACACAAAATATGTACATACATGCAAGTATATACATATATATGAATTATATTATACGGCTATAATTCATATAGTGTATAATATACATGCATGTGTATATACATAATTCATATAGTGTATATACATACTTTTTCACTTAAATACATATTATTGTATTAATAAAAGAAATAAGTTGTTTGATTATGCAGAATAATACATTGTAATCCACTGTTCCACAATAGTAACACCTACTTATTTTGATTTTTGAACACTGATAGCTCCTAAACGGTTGATTATTGTGAATCTTGCCTATTGTGACTTTCAATTAGCATCACATAAACTATTTATTTCCAAAGTTTCAGCCAATTTTACCGAAACCCAATTTCCCTATGATTATGGCGAGGTCCTTTAGAAAGTTATTGAATATTTCGTAAAAACTAGCAATTTTTTGATTCATAAACACATTTTGAATTTTTAAACCATAAAGCTTTATTAATAACCCTTCACAAACAATCTCACATTCATTTTGAGTGTTGCAAGAATGCACCCTTTTAATTTCACCCAAAAAGAATCGATCCTCCATTTGTGGTAATTACGCAAAGTAGCGCTGGGTCAAAATGACCCAGTGTGTAGTTTATGTCTCACCCAGGTAGTGTGTATTTTAAGGGTTAATAAACAAAAATTATTATTAATAAAAACAAAAACAAAAACTTAAAAATTAATTGGTAAAAAAGTTAGTTTTTTAAGAAAAAATAAACTCCCGACTGCCGCCTAAAGTAAGTTAAATAATAATAAAAAACTAAAAAAGAGTAAAAAATTAAACGGTATAAAAACCTTACATAATAAAAAATAAACTACTAATTGGCAAATAAAAAGACGTTTTAAAAATTTAAAATAAAAATTTTACATAAAAAATTATGTACTAAAAGAACAAGTTTAAAATAAAAGCTTGAAATAATACAAATAGAATAAAGTTTACTCTAAAAATTTAATAAATACGTATATAATAACAATTTAAAAAGTTTAGAGTTTAAATTAATTTAAATTATACAATATTATTATAACCAACAATTAATAAATATAAATAGTATAATCTATAATACATACACGTAGGCTTGACCTTTCAAATTTATTCTTTTATTATATATCTAGCACATTATATAAAGTCATTTAAGGACTCATACATTTCATATATAATATATCATTAAATACCTTTTCATCTTATACACTATAATTGCATATTTTAAAAGAGCAGTCAGGAGACGCCACGCCAAATTGTATACATTTAGCACCAGAATCATATACAGGATGTCACACAACTACCGTATTAACTCTTAAGGACGTATTCTTGAGATAATTTAGAGACAAAAATTATAATACAAAAATGTCGAGGCTATAATACTTTTCAAATTATAAGCGATTAAAATTTACCAATTGTAGCGGCTAAATTTCGCGCGTTTATGCATGTAGACAGCTCACGATGATAAAGGTGAAAAAAGAGCCCCTTTTTCAATACTAAGATTGAGATTACATATAAAAATTATAAATAATTAATAGAAATATTATATCTTAATTTAAGTTGCTTAAATTTAAGCGCTTAGATAGAAGGACCGGATCTCGGTCTAAAAGTATCCTGACGATTGTCAGAAGTGATGGCCAGTTTCGTCGATTAAGAAATTTAATTTGGTTATTTATACACTGGCGAAGTAAATGTATCTCATCGTGTTTGAATATACACCTTCGACGTAAATATCGGTGTTCCATCTTATGATTGTTTAGATGTACTATTGCGATAAATATTACCACATGCCCCGGTAGTCGAATTGGTTAAGACACCCGAACGGAATGCGGGAGATTCCAGGTTCGAACCCTGGCTGGGGTAATATTTTTCGCAATAAGTTTTTACAGTGATTTTAATATTAAATCGATATCGATTTAATCAAGGGAAGGGAAAGGGAATTTCTCCATCTTAATTTAAGTTGCTTAAATTTAAGCGCTTAGATAGAAGGACCGGATCTCGGTCTAAAAGTATCCTGACGATTGTCAGAAGTGATGGCCAGTTTCGTCGATTAAGAAATTTAATTTAGAAATATTATAATTTATAATTAAAATAAATAATTAATAAAAATAATATTTATTTACGTAAATTGAAAAAAAAATATTTATTTATACAGACAAAACATTTTCTTTATACCATACATACAAAAATGATAAAATTGTAGAAGTTTTAGCCACTATTACTCCGGAATTGATTTACAACGCTGGACAAAATTATTTCGGCGAGCAAAATTATGTATCGAGATAGATGGTGCACAATTTGAATATTTGTTATAGTCGCTTTTTTTTATTTTTACATATGTATGTATGGTATAAATACAATGTTTTGTCACTGTATAAATAAATTTTTTTTAATTTACAGAAATAAATATTATTTTTATTAATTATTTATTTTAATGTTAAATATGGCGCTCAGATATGAACACTATAGTGATTACACGGATCGCTCCCCTCTCCTACTGCTGAGCCAGCTTCGTGCACGAACGTGCGCGACGCTCATTCCTTCAGGAGACATCTGAGTACACGGATCGCGCGTCAGATTATTTTTTTACATTGCGGCAAAAGTTTACTTATTACATACCGAAAGTTTTCTTGTCTTGAAAGTGTGTGAATGTCATTCAAATAAACTTGAAAGTGTTTCATAAAGAAGGAGTTGTTGCTTTGCTTTGAATCGAATTCTCAAAAGGTTATGGAGACCCAGCATGCTTCCATGACGCAGGACGTGGCTGCAGGAACTGAGGCCATGGAGATATCGAAAGCCGATGACAAGGCTGGTAAGTGGAAAACTGTCTTGAAAGTGTTATACGCGAGTGAACGGTCGAAAGAAGTGCGTTAATTCGGGAGTGCGTGTTTAACAAATTTTAGAAAGAAGAGCGAACGTAAAATATCTCACGCGAAAGCTTCTAATTTGCACGCGACAGTTTTCCCTAAAAACAACACCGATAGTTTTTCGAAAGTGTAAAATCAGCGGTAATCGAAAGATTGAAATCGGAAGTGAAACGCGTTTAAATTGTTGCAACAGTGAACGAAAGAAGCGTTAAAAATTATTGCACGAAATATAAAAATCACGGTACAAGAAAACGAAATATCGAAAGCATAAAGATTTAAAATGGCGTCGGAAGAATAAAATCACGCGTTGGAAAGAAAGAAAGTCAAAAGAACGATGCTCTCTTCTCGGGAAAACAAACGCCGGCCGGGACAGGCTTGAGCGGGCGCGCGCTCGAGGTACTAGGCCGCGCGCGCGCGCGCGCAAGAGAGAGAGAGAGAGAGAGAGAGAGAGAGAGACAGAACGAAAACAAACGCACGAGGCAGAGCTGTAGCCTACAGCCGCATACATGTGTATATATATATATATATATATATACGCAAAACATCGATCGGGTCGATGCGAGGAGCCGAGCGCCGCAAGTGTGCGAAGGAAGGGGAACTCGTGAGCGCGAGTATGTGTGTGTGCGCATACTGCGAGTATAGATGACTCGCCGGGGAGCGGAGCCAACCATCTTTTCCGCTATACTCGAAAGTAAGCCGTCGGAAGGAAGGTAAGCGCGTTGAGCGTGCATGCGTGTGTGTATGTGTGCGGTTGGTAGTGGACGCGGCCGTATGGCAATAATGCTACACACGTATATGGACGCATATGCGTGTGCACATGTATATGTATATGTACATGTGTATATATATGGATGAGAAAGAGCGTACGTATGGGCGCACGCATATGTACGTACATGTATACATACTTATTTAATGAATTCAAATAAATAAATAAAAATTGAAAATTTAAATTTTGAACGAAAAGGAAAATTGAAAGTTTAATTTTGAACGGAAAGCTAAATTGGAAAGTTATACTTGAACGGAAAGAAAATTGAAAGTTTGTAATTAAACGAAAATTTGAAAGATTAGTTTGAACGGAAAGTTAAAATTGAAAGATTAATATTCGAACGGAAAGTGCAAATTGAAAGACGAATTAAATAAAAAGCAAATTGAAATAAATTCAACCAAACTAATATACACCTTGCTCATTTTAGATCGATTAACTCTGATCCTCTTCATGAAAACTTAAGAAGAGATTCTGGGATTCAGAGAGTATTTTGCAAATGAGAAGGTGACGGTGCACCTGGACAACACCAACATTTGCTTTACCACTGAGAGTGGCTTTAAAAAAGATATCGGTACTATTATTGTTTTTATATTTTTAAATAATTTAAAGCATGTACTCGTTAATACTTAATTAACTTGTGTTCGGTTAAGAGGGTAATTGGTTATATGAGTCTGAGAAAGTATTGTGGTTATCTTGTGTTCGGATGCCATAGTACTGACTCGTTTTTGTTCAATTGACTTGTGTTCGGTCAAGAGAATAGAAATAATAGCTGACATAAAACCAATATTTTGACCTAATGATATTAAATATGTATCTTCTGGTGTGTCTAATTTTACAAAATTAAGCTTATAAAATTGTACAATAAATTGCAGAAAAATCCGAAGCCTCAGAAATGGAGCTAAAACTGCTGGAAGAAGAGCTGACCAAACTAAATGCATCAGGAGAAGAATTGTATCTTCCCTACTGCATATCGAAAGAAAATCAGGAGGAAGAAAAGACCGAAAGATTGAAAGATGTGTTTTTGAAAGATCAAAAATTCGCAGGAATCGAAAGATCGAATGAAATCGCGTTATCTAAATACGTGATGGAGTCGAAAGAAATGAAAAATCTAATGAAAGGTACCCCGAAAATTACCAGTATCAAGACAACAAAACCTCATAAAGTTTTATTTAATAGAGACTTTCTGAATAACACTCAGAAAAATGATATATCTGATATACAAAATCAGAATAATGATTTTTTTAATTCCACAGAATTCGAGGATAAACTGAAAGTAATGACCGAAAGTTACGAGGAAAAATTGAAAGAGGCCGAAAGGAAATTGAAAGAAGAAATGGAAGAAAAACTAAAGGAACTGAATGATCTGCTAAAATCCACTCGAGCAGAGTATGATGGTTTAGTAGAATATGGTAACCAAATCAAAAACTTCATGAGAGAAAATTGGATGAAGTAAAAATGAAAGACACTCGAACGAGCTCTCTTCCAAACATGCCCGGAAGATCCACAACCGTAAGTGATTCAAATTCGAAAGTACAAAACTTAGATAGTAATTCAGAAATTAACAATGTAAATTCTTTAATTTTGAATGAAATTGATAAACGATTTAAAGAACGCGAAAGTATTGCGATAGACTTCTTAGAATCTAGAAATACCAAATTGCATAGAGATTATAAATTAAATGCACATACACGATTTGAATATTTCTTAGATTTCTTTAAATTTGAATTACGCTCTCTCAATCTATTACACATTATTGATGAAAGCTATGAAAACGAAAACACGATATCGAATGTTAGCGAAAGTGTTCTAAAACAACAAAAATATGATGTTCGCGAAAGATTAATCGGACGTTTAGAAATGAATTATTACTCGAAAGTTTGCAAAATTCAGGAACCGAAAGAAATATTGGAAAAACTTAAAACACTGAAATTAAGTGAAGCAAATTTAACTACTATGAACCTGCGGGAAAAATTATATAATATTAAATACAATCCGGGAAAGGAAAAGGCTTCAGCTTTCTGGAATCGGTTCGAAGATATAGTTAGAATGTATAATAGCTTGCCGGAAGTAAAACCTTTGACCGATGATGAAGTAAGAGATTCGTTCTACAATGCAATATCGAAAGCTTTACCGGATGTTAAAAACCTGAATTTCCTAAACATGCATCAGCAGAACAAACCGCTGTCTTATGAAAGTCTTAAAAATTTTATAATACAGGAAGAGAGTGAGTCCGGAAGAACGCAAGCGTCCGGAAGTGCCATGGTGACCACAACCAAATGCTTTAACTGCGACGAGTTTGGACATTTGGGACGTGACTGTCCAAGACAAGGGACGAACATCAAAATGTGTTATAAATGCAGACAGTTCGTGGCACATAGAGCTGCTCAATGTTTAAAGAGGTTGGCAAACTCAAAAGGAAAAAGGTACGAAAATAAAAATTATAATAATAATAATCGAGGAAATCGTGGTAATAGAAGGGGTAAAGGCGGTAATAATTATCGCGGAGGTATTAAACGCTCGAACGAAAATCAAAACAATTCGAACGCGAAAAGAGGTCGATTCAACAATAAAAGGGGAAGAGGAAATCAGAATCGAAACAATTGTGGAGGAAAACAACCGAACAGTAATGATCAGCAAGATAAAACTGCCTTGAACGTTAATGGTGAGTACTCTGACCTAGATACGGATGTTATCGAAAGAACGAACGTTGTATGCAAAAAAGGAAAATTATTGGCCAGGTTTTTAGCTGACTCCGGTGCAACCGAGCATCTTACAAATTCCCGTATTATATTTAAAACTTTTGACGAAAGAATTGATGAGATTAAATGCGCAAATAACTCGAAAGAAGGAATATTAAAAACGGAGGGAGTCGGTGATATTGTGTGTAAAACAAAAGAAAACAAAATATTAAACTTAGACAGTGTTATATGGGCCGAAAATTTATCCGAGAATCTGATTTCCTTGCGAAAATTTGTTGATCAGGGTTTAAGCATTTATCTAGATAATCAGCGCATAGATATATATGATCCCAAATCGAACGAATCATTGCTGACTGGTATATACGAATAATTTAGAACATACAAAAAATAAACATAATAGAGTAAAAGCATACGTGATAACGAGAAGCATGGCAAAAGAAAAGGAAAATTATCTAGAAAACAAAAGTAAGGATAATGAAACGATAGAAAGTGACAAAAGGGAAGAACCTGGAAACGAAACAGAGAATGAATTCGAAAGAGAAAATAAAAACGTGATCGTAAATTCAAACTTAAGAAACTGTTTGGACTTTGAAGTGACGGTAAGAGATAGAAATATAGTACAAATTGATCAAAATACATTGGAGGAAAATCCAAATTGTAACATAGAATTCGAAAGTGACAATAAACAAATTAACGACCAAGCCATGCTGTGGCATGCACGAATGGGTCATGCGTCTCTTGAGTATTTAAAGAAATTACAGACTAAACATCCCGAGATTAAAGGTTTGAAAGAATGTAAATTCGACGAAAGTATTAAAAATTGTGAAGTCTGTCTAATATCAAAAATTAACAAACTGCTTTTTCGAACGACACGTGCTAGAGCGCAAGAACCTTTACAAATAATTCATTCGGATGTTATGGGAAAGATAAGTCCTTCGTCTCATCCCAAAGGATATAAATACATATCTGTATTTATTGACGACTATTCGAGACTTGGTATGGCATATGCCATGAAAATGAAAGACGAGACAGGTCACTGTTTCGAATCATTTGTAAAGAGTGCTCGAAACCTCTTGGGAAAAGACGCAAAGGTTTGTTATTTACGAATGGATCAAGGCACTGAATATACCGGTGGATACACCGTTGAAGTGTTAAAAAAACTAGGAGCCGAACATCAGTTGGCCTGTCCAGATACCCCTCAGCATAATGGTACGTCCGAAAGATTTAATCAAACTATACAACGAAAGATTCGAACGCTAACGATGCGAAACTACCTGAAAACATGTGGGATTTAGCATTGAGCGCAGCAGTATATGCATATAATCGAACGCCACATGTATCAAACGATATGATTTCTCCATTAGAAAAATTTAATCCAAATATTAAGGCTCCTGGATGGTCACCGCGGCCATATTGAATTCTTACTATCGAGGCGAGGAAAACACCCAATTTTGTTGTGCGTGCCATTTTCAAATAAAAAGACATTTCAATAAAACATCACTCTAGATCGTTTCAGAACACTTCCAAAATTTACCGAAAACTATCCTTTTCCTACGACAATAAACAAACAGCCATAAAACAAAGCCTAAATATACGGGGAACAGCCGTTTTACGACTATCGAAAGGAGGTGAAAACGTTCCTTCCGCAAGCAAATCTTACTTTTCGGTAAATTTTACGACTTTCACGAATACGTCAAACGTTAGAGCACAAGTACAGAGCGAATAATAAGGAAATGGCACGCACAACAAAATAGGCTTGTCGACATGTCACTTTCCACGAATATGGCTATTTTCTCGCCTTATAGTTTTTATTTCTACCGATTCTGCCAATGTCGCCACCGTAAACGCGGAGTTCTCGGCTGAGCATCCAGGAGCCTTAAAGTTGATTTAAATCAGATTAAACGCTTTGGATGCCTAGCCTATATGAAAGTGCAACGGAAGGTTGGACCGAAATTTCGATTTATAGGTTTTAGAACGATTTTAATGGGTTACAAAGACACAGGCTATTTATTGCTGAAACCTGAAGATGGAAAGCTGTACGAAAGTCGAGATGTTAGATTTAACGAAAGAATTGTTTTTGGAGACAAATATAAGAAGGACGAAATAAATAATTGGGCCAATGTCAATGTGGAAATAAATCCAAGTAATTGGTTCTCTGAATTTGATCCCGAAAGTCAATCGAACGAAGACAAATCGAACGAGATTTTGAATGTAGAACCGGAGGGAGTTGCTAAACGAAAAAGGGGACGACCGAAAAAGGTGATTATTGAAAAGGAACAATCTACAGCAGACAAACAAATTCACGCTATGATTGCAAACCTTAACGGTGATCCAGCATCCTATGCTGATGCAATGGCTACGAAAGAAAAACTCGAGTGGACTGAAGCAATCAATAAAGAATTAAATTCAATGTATAAAAATAACGTTTGGAGTCTGGTGGCCAGACCAAGAGCGAAAGACAGAAATCGAAAGCCAAACATTATTGACTCACGCTGGGTATTAAAAAAAAAAGATAGAAAGTAACAATCAAGTGAGATTCAAAGCTCGGCTCGTGATCAGAGGCTTTAAAGATAAAAATATCTATGATTTGCAAGAAACTTATGCACCTGTATCTCGATTACCTCTGATCCGAGCAGTGTTCGCAATCATTAATAAATATAGCCTGGAAGTATGCCAAATGGACGTAAAAACTGCTTTTCTGAATGGCACATTGAACGATGATATATATATGGAAATTCCGGAAGGAGTTCAGTGTTTGAAAGAAACAAGATTAAATAAAGTCTGCAAATTAGAAAGAGCATTGTATGGTTTGAAAGTAAGTCCAAAACTATGGAACGAAAGATTTACGAAAGCTGCTTTAAAAATTGGTCTGAAATCCCACGAAAACGAACCATGTCTATTTACTTGGCGACAAAAAGAAAAATTTTTTATTTTGATTTTATACGTGGATGATATACTTATATCAAGTAACGATGTAGAAAAACTCAATGAGATTAAACGAAAGCTGATGGAAGAATTAAATGACTGATTTAGAAGAACCGAAAGTTTTTCTAGGGCTGGAAATAACTCGAAATCGAAAAACGAAAGAAATAAAATTGACTCAAACAAAATACATTAATCGAATGCTTCGAAAGTTTAAATTTGACGGATTATATCCGAAACGAACGCCAATGATTACTAATCAGGTAGCAAATCGCGAGCGAAAGCATAGGGAAGAAAATGAACAATTGGAAGAATTGATCGAAAGTAGAAATATTGAAAATATTTCATATAGAGAAGCGGTAGGAACGTTACTATATCTAGCAAACGCTAGTCGACCGGATATTAGTTATTCGGTAAATGTACTAAGTAGACATCAAAACAATCCGACAGAAAACGAATGGAAAATGATCAAACGAGTATTTTGTTATTTGAAGGGAACTCGAACGCTAGGATTGAATTATTTAGGAAGATCGAACGATTTACAAGCATATTCTGATGCAAGTTTTGCCGATTGCAAAGAATCTCGAACGACTAGTGGTCTTGTTATTAAATTGTTTGGTGACTCAATTGCATGGCAAACACGAAAGCAAAAATATGTAGCACTATCTACTTGTCAGGCTGAGTACGTCTCGATGAGTGATGCTTGCCAGGAATTGATGTCACTGAACAATTCTTTGAAAGTGATACTCACTAACAATTTCCTTCCGATGAAATTGTGGTGTGACAATAAAGCGGCAGAATACAGCTCGAAAGTTAGCGGAAGCAATAAACTAAGACATATACCAGCTAGATTTGAAAGAACACTATGTTAGACAGTGTGTTGATAAGGGTTTCGTGAATGTAATTTGGATAAAATCGAAAGAACAAATTGCGGACGTATTTACTAAATCCTTGGCATTTAACTTGCATGCTTCTTTAACAAATTCTATTATGAATGTCAAAAGTAATAATAACTGATAAACTTTAAATTTCTTTGTCTATTATAATTCTCTTATGTTACAGGAATTACTGAGTAGTCAAGTTGGAAAGGTCCGGAAGATGTACATATATGAGCGGGAGGGAGTGTTAAATATGGCGCTCAGATATGAACACTATAGTGATTACACGGATCGCTCCCCTCTCCTACTGCTGAGCCAGCTTCGTGCACGAACGTGCGCGACGCTCATTCCTTCAGGAGACATCTGAGTATACGGATCGCGCGTCAGATTATTTTTTTACATTGCGGCGAAAGTTTACTTATTACATACCGAAAGTTTTCTTGTCTTGAAAGTGTGTGAATGTTATTCAAATAAACTTGAAAGTGTTTCATAAAGAAGGTGTTGTTGCTTTGCTTTGAATCGAATTCTCAAAATTTAATTATTATTTATTAATTATTTTTATACATAATCTAAATCTTGGTATTGAAAAAGGGGTTCTTTTTTCACCTTTATCATCGTGAGCTGTCTATATGCCTAAACGCGCAAAATTTAGCCGCTACAATTGGTGAACTTTAATCGCTTATAATTTAAAAAGTATTATAGCTTCAACATTTTTGTATTAGAATTTTTGTCTCTAAATTAGCTCAAGAATACGTCCTTAAGAGTTAATGCGGTAGTTGTGGGATATCCTGTATATTGTCTATACATGTCTATATATAAACTAATACATTAAATATTAATATTAATATAAGATAAAAAATATATAATTGAGAAACATTGAAATTGGCGTGGCGTCTCCCAACTGCATTTTTAAAATATGCAATTAATTATTGTATACAAAATATAAGGAGGTAATTAATTATATATTATATAAAATGTGCGAGTCCTTAAATAACTTTATATAATGTGCTAGATATATAATAAAAGAATAAATTTGAAAGGTCAAGTACGTGTATGTAGATTATACTGTTTATATTTATTAATTGTTAGTTATAATAATATTGTATAATTTAAATTAATTTAAACTCTAAACTTTTTAAAATATCATTATATACGTATCTATTAAATTTTTAGAGTTAACTTTATTCTATTTGTATTATTACAAGCTTTTATTTTAAACTTGTCTTTTTAGTACCTAATTTTTTATGTAAAGTTTTTCTTTTAAACGTTTTATTAAAACAGAGAATAATTGATATAAAATTGTACAATTAAAAATAGTTTACAATTATAATTATACAATTATGGTTAAAGCAAGAATATTTTATATTTATGATTTCTTAGACATAAAATTGTATATATACCTTTCAATTGTATATATACCTTTCAATACTAACTATATTCTCTGCTTTAACAAAAAGACTATTCAATATATCAACAATTCACTGTTTAAAATAAAACAGATAACAGTTTATGTTTTTGATTAAATTAAAGCAGAGAATACATTATATTTATGCTTTCTTACATACAAAATTGTATCTATACTTTTTTATACCAACTATTCTCTGTTTTAACAAAAGGACTGCTCAATATATCAGCAATTTACTTCTTTAAATAATGCAGATAATAGTTTATGATTTTTATTAAAGCAGAGAATATTTTATATTTTTGCTTTCTAACACATAAAATTGTATATATATTTTTCTATACAAACTATTCTCTGCGTTAACAAAAAGACTGTTCAATATATCAATGATTCACTGCTTTAAATGACTTTCCTTTGTTCATATATGATACTATTTCCATATTTGTCATTTATGTTTTTTAATACTCAAAATAACTGCTATGTTTATCAAACCTTTTGATTGTTACTCAGGGTCAAGACCTTGGCAACATATGTCAAAGTCAAGGTTACTGGAGAGGGGTATTGTATGCATCAAAATTTCGTACCCGTCTTGTTTACAAAATCCGGATGCTTTGTCGGTACCTTTTCGAATTCAATAACAGGTTGGTTATAATAATTAAAATTGCCTCTAACTTCCGGTGGAACTCCTGCAAAAAAAGACATTTATGTGCAAATGGCAAATAGCCGAAAATAAAAAAATAGTCAGCTATACGTAATAAAGAGACGTTTAACATTATATTACAATTACCAATGCCGAAACATTCTGGACTCAGTGAAATATCATCTACCGCTATATCACCTTTCGAGACATATCCTCTGGACGCTTCAAATTGTAAGTGGTATCTACAGGTTAATCAAACCGCGTTAATTGTATTTATTGCTATGTAATTTTCTGTGCTTACCTGTATTTTACATCTAAAGCAATCGCCTCCTTGTACCAAGCATCCTTATTAGATCTGTAGGACCACCACAAGTTTTCGGAATAATTTCCGTACGGTTTTACTTGGATCAAAAAGAGTCCAAAAGATCCGGGATACGCACCGTGTATGTTATAGAAAAAGCGTACCTAAAAACCATTTTTATAAGATATTTGTTAAAATAAAAGTTTCTTACTAAAATCTATAAAATGAACTTCTATTTAGACGCCTTCATAATAATATCTGCCAGATATCTAACACTTTTCACAGATATTAAAAAAAAAAAGCATTATATATTTATAATCATTTATGGTAAAAAAAAATAGATAGCCAGTGTTTCAAAATTTCAAATATAAAATTAAATAATTAATAAGCGTTTTTCCATATCAAATAAATTAATAAAAAAGTCATTTTGATTTTATCAGAGATTAAATATATATTTTACTCAAATTGGGCTCAATATAATTTTTCACGATTTGACTTCATTAATCTCAACCGTGACTTATCGCTCTTAAATTTTTTTACGGAAACATAAGACCGAAAATCGAATGTCTTAATTTTCAGATATTTAACTCTCCGTGTGCATACGTGGAAGGGAGGGGGGAGTCTACGGCGTCCGATAATAATATCTGCTCGTAATTGTAAAACTTGCGACCCTATCAGAAAATATTAAATAAACAATGCTTATCAAAATGGCCATAAAATCGTTATCTATAATATTGACAGGTCTTTTTTGAATTCTTTCAGATTTTTTAGTACTTTAAAAGGTATAGGGAAAAATAGCGTCAAACGTGACAGACCAACGTGTACACTAGGAAGGTACCAAAAAAACGTATACACTGCATACACACAGAGGGTTAATTATATATAATTTAAGATATTCAGGATTATAAGCCCTAAATAACAACCGAGTAAAAATATGAACGTACTTGACATGATCGATAATAAGGACTATTAGGGTCCCTGCTGTAAGGTGGCGTCGGATTATACAAAGGGCTTGTCATCGTGGCTCGACTGCCGAACGCGACAGCCGGATGTTTAGTAGCCATGTTCACAAACGCGTACACTCCTGTCAAATAGGTAACAACTTATTATTCTCTGAATGTGTTATGCGCTTCTCGCCGCTTTATCTAGTCTCAAGCGCATACCAGTTTTATTGCAATAAGTATGATCGTAACTGGGTCCGGTCCTTTCGTTTGGCGTAGGACCACTATAACGGGTCCAATTTAAGGATCTGTCAGGGATGTTCGTCCATCCGCACCAACCACCTTCGAAGTTGCACTTTGCGTTCTCCGGTACCTTGTCTACAAAATATTTTCAAATGTCTAATTGTACGAACATGCGTCAAAGACGGGGCATAAGGAATTCTCACGTCACGAGATATGAATATCAAGAAAATATAAAAAAACGTGACGAATTTAGGATATACGCACCGCATTCGGACGCTTCGTCTTCGCCATCTGCGCAATCTTTCGTGAAGTCGCAGACACGGGTCCTGTTGAAGCAGGAGCCGTTGTTACATCGAAACATGTTCTTGGTACAATCCTTGATGGATCCTAAGATAAATATGCGAAAGAGTTATCGCTTCATTTATACAAAATAAATTTAATTTATTTATATACGAGTACATTGATTTGTTCTAATATTATGACTACCATGGCAATCGTATACAAGTCGCATCTGCTTCAAAATCATGACTATCAATGATTATTGCATAAAAACTTTTACAATATAATCAAGCGTTTTATTTTTCATTTAATTAAGTTAATTAGTTAATTTTATTAACTTAATACTTCCGTGTATAAAAGGATATGTATATGCAAAGCAGAGAGATAAGGTTATTGTATAAAAATGTCGCAAAGGTATTGGCATTTAATATAACACGGCAATCAAAATATTCCATTAACTTAATTAGTGGAACTAACTAAAAATATTTTTATTAATTACCTGGAAAGCAATTAACTAGGCGAAGATTGTCGACGCCGATGCTCGAATTAGGATGGGGCAAATTGACCTCTAAAATTAATTTATAGGACTGTTTGATCGCGCGTAATGAGAAGCATATTTTCTCCCATCTAAAACAACGTTCAAATGTATTTTTTAGAAAATTTATATTATTGTGTTTTCAAAAAATCTACAGGGTTTCTATAAAGACTGTCGTCATTCCAATATTTCGGAAGCGGCTCAAAATTAGGAAAAACCGCAAAATACGTATTTGATCATTTCGAGGAGCTATACTGTTTTGAAGTTGAGGAGGTTGTCCCCCCAAGAAAGGGCCCTAGGGGGATCTTAATTTAAAAAATTCAAATGGGACGCCCTATATTGCAGTACATTGTTTGAAAGGGCATAAAATAAGAAAAAAATTTGGTTCAAACCAGAGGCCGATAGGTTTACCCGTTTGGCAGTTATTTAAAGTAAAAAATAGGGTTTTTCAAACTTTGACCCTAAATAACTACTGAATGAGTCAACATATTAACCTCCGCTTTATGGCAAAAATTTGCTTTTTTTATACCCTTTCAAACGGTATACTACAATATGGGGTGTTTTATTTCAAATTTTTGAGTTGGAGTTCCCTGGGACACTAAAAAATTTAAGTAAAATTTCCATATTGCAGTATACCGAGGTCGATACGATGATCCGCTCGAAAGTTATTTAAGGTCAAAGCTGAAAAAAGTTAATTTTTGACCATAAATAACTCCCGAACGGGTCAACGTATTGACCTCTGGTTAGCGCCAAAATTTTTCTTATTTTATGCCCTTTTAAACGATATACTACAATATAAGGGGTTCTATGTAAAATTTTTAAGTTGAGATTCCCCTGGGGCCTTCCCTTGGGAAGGACAACCTCTCTAACTTCTTTAAAACAGTAGCCCCTCGAAATGATCAAACACGTATATTTCGCGGTTTTTTATAATTTTGAGCCGTTTCCGAAATATAGGGGTGGCGCAACAGACTTTATAGAAACCTTATATATTGATTATCACACATAGCTCTATAAAAAATGTTCACATACGTGGCGGTGTTATTTCCGCTTTTCTTCATCGCGATGGAAGTCACATTGCTATTAGTCGTTTGTATGATAAGATTTATGAATCCGTTTTTCATTTCCACCATATAAAGCCAGAACTCGATACGACAATGCGGACCTGTGCCAGGAATCGGTTTGGACAATATTTGGGCGTATCCTACGGTGCTGAACCATAAGAAATGGCCTTAAAAAAGAGGACAAAACGCTAATTAATTTTTCTAAAATTTACAGTATTATACGCGGCATCGTAATCAAATTTTAGTTTTATAAATGTAACAGTATTAAGTGAAAGGGACCGGATCAATATAGAATAAATAAGCCCTTACAGTCCGAGATTAGGGTTTAGGGAGAAAAAAATATGTTTATACATACGGATATAATTAAAACTGTAACAAATTGGATTTCTTAAAGTTTTAATTTGATTCTATAGGCCAAATTCTCTACAATGTCACGATCAAAACCTTATAGAACTAAAACAACGCATGCTTTTAGTCAATCTTTTACTTTATGTCTTAATTTTTCCCGAAAAATATATACGAACGCCTAAAGCTTTCGTACCATTCGAGGAGTTATCGGCGTCCGTGCTCGGAAATCTTGACGAATTGGTGTACAACGCCTTGACTTTCTTGAAACCCTGGGACTCGTCCCAGTCCCAGTCGCATTTATTGTCCAAATCACAGCAGTGCACGAGAGTCACATAAGCCAAAAACATCAACAAGATCTTCATGTTAAAACGTTAAATTTTAGTCGTGGCTAATGAATATCTGTAAAAACCAAGAAAACAAAGTTGAAATTAATTTTCTTTTAAAAAGAATGTGATGTACAACATAATTATCTAATTTATTATTTATCATTACAGTTGTTTAACATATTTAACATATTATTCGGGCGTCTTGAATTAGTTTCTATGTACAACGCAAATAAATGCATTCAAACGTATCATTCTTTACGTATACATGTATGTATGCAGCAAGCATTACAAGCATTACAAGCGGTTTTACGATGTATTAATTATTTTGGTTCACAAAATTGCTTTGGTATTATGCCTATGAAAAGTAAAAGTAGAACTTTTAATCTTTATTTTTACCGGAACAGTGAACATATGTTGCACAATTCTCAGAGAATACTTTTTTTGTTAATAACTTTTTAATAAAGAACGAGCGACGGCTAAAACCTTTTGAAGGTTACTCACAAGGAAACCCATGGAGGTGTCCCACTCTGATCTTGATGAGCTTTATATATGTTGTTGTGTAGACAAAAATAAGAGATGTCTTTTTTTATACATGCCCATACGCATGTTTAGAGAATAAACACCCCTTTGGAAAAAATCGATTTTTCTCTTTCGGGACGAATATCTCCGAAACTATAAAAGATAGAAAAGTTTTCAAAAATGTAAATTAAATGACTTCAAAAGTACTTTAAAATAATAACAAAATTTTTTTTTCTTTTGTTTTTTAACATATCCCCGTCACCAATACATTTTTTTCAAAATTTTAAAATTTTTTGATCACCAAATAAGAGGTTGTTTTTTTACGAATTCAACCATGTATGAGAAAGTTATGTTACGATAAACCATTTTTGAGAAATAATTATAAACGCCACTGTACACACTTTATCCGTTCTGTTTGCATCTTCGCGTACTTGTACCTAATAGAAGATGACTAATACATTTGGAAAACATTCTACGTAATCATGGAAGTTTTTATCGTGTTCTAGAGTCTAGACATAACAACTGCATCATAGATTGTAAATAATGTAAATCAAATCATGCGCGACACATATCAAATGTGTATGTTTTTAATCTGAAACATCACAAGGTGACTTATATATTGAAGTAATAATAAGTGTTATATATTATTATATCGAATTATATAATATTCATACATATATTAGTCACCTAGCTTTTGTTGTGAGCGCACAACGTATGTAATCAGTAAATACAGTACCTAGCTTAACAGCCGTTATTTATAAGAAATCCGACTCTCGCTACTAAAATAAGTTGAATCTGCACTTTATCCAAAAACCTGACAATTGCATTGGACGACCGATCGTCCGATGCAAACCGACACCGGAACCAAGAGCGCAAACTCCGGGACGACCCAAAAGCGCTGATATGAAGGACAACTCAAAGCGCTGACAACGAGAAGTCAAAGCTAACTCGGGAGCCTCGTTGGGGTAATGGTATAAAAGCTGTCGCTTTGCGAGCGCTAGCTTAATACGTGACATCGTTTTATTGTGTATTAATCGCTGCGTGTGATTTTGTAGGTATGTATTAATATTCTGGAAAAAAATGTTTATTAATGTTTTACTTCTCTTACACACAATTTAACTTTTATAGTATTTTTTAAGTTAATTATGACAAAGGTTCTTATTTGTTGTATTTTTCTCACAGTATTATCAAGAAACGTTTCGTGGCAACTACTTTTGTGGAAGAAACATTAAACATAGACGTTTATACATTGCGTAAAATTATTTGTCTATATTCTTCCAAATTTCTCAAGAACAAAATATTTTAAAAGAAGGTATTATATATGCTTGTTCTTTAAAGTGTAAAAAAATTGTTAATGCCAGAAATATTATAATGTAAATACAATGAACATAAAACAAAACGTTACCATTCTTTATGCATGATCACTAATTATATGTTAAACATATATCTGTATATATTATTTATTATTTATATTTTTTAAGGTAAAATGCAATTTAATCCAAAAAACGTTATAATACTGCTGTATACTGCCGCTACTTTTAATTTACTACAAACTCCTTTCACAAATGAAGAAATCGAAGTAAAAGATAAAATAGAAAATATGTTACAACAAATGTATGAGGACAAATATGAAATAGAAGAAGAAGATTCTCTTGATTTTCTAAATTCCTTTGATGTACCAGAATCACAACTAATAACAGAAAAAGAAGAAAATGATGAAGAAGAAGCATCATATTATGTGAAGGAAATGACA
Source organism: Harpagoxenus sublaevis (assembly GCA_030770355.1). Lineage (NCBI taxonomy): Eukaryota > Metazoa > Arthropoda > Insecta > Hymenoptera > Formicidae > Harpagoxenus > Harpagoxenus sublaevis. The sequence continues at coordinate 37,205 of JASTWR010000918.1, forward strand.
TGTGTAAATGATGAAATCTCACTCAAATACAAAAAAAGTGCAGTAGACTTTTGGAAATCTGCTGATTCAATTGAAAGAAGATCTTTTGAGACCGTGAAACATAGATTTCGGAAAGTTACATCGCCAATTACGAAGATGGGAAAAACAAGTAAACAAAGGTGGAACTAAATATCAGAAGCTGAAAGAAATTTCATTATATACATTAGATAAATTCCAAGAAGGTGTTGAGAAAGGAGTAATTAATCACGATGTTGATATTGCTCGATGGGCCCTCAAAGCGCAACAGGAGATTAATGTACCAGGATTTGCAGCATCAAAAGAATGGGTAAGAAGATTTAAGAATGCGCACATAATATTGTTTCCCGTAAAATCACAAAATTTATTACAAAAAAGATTATACAATCAAAAGAAACTCTGGAAATAGAAAGCAATAGGTTTATCGAAAATGTTAAATATTATATAACGCGTTATTGAATGGAAAATATATATAATTCAGACCAAAGTGGATTTCAATTTAATCTTCATAGTGGTCGTTCTTTAGCAATTCAAGGTACAAAAAAAATTGAGGTCACAGCACAATCGATATCGGCAACTACACATAGTTACACTATACAACCAACAATTTCAGGCGATGGTCGATTATTATCACCTCTTTTTATTGTTTTAAAAGAACCCACTGGGTCATTCGGTCCGAGAGTACAGGAAACAATGTTTCGAGAAAACAATATTTTTGTTTTGGCCTCCAAGTCGGGAAAATTAACTTTACACCATTTTGAGATTTGGTTAAGAGAAGTTTATTTTCTAAACGTTGGTCCTAAATCAGTTTTATTATTAAATTCTTGGACTGGGCATTGCCTAAATGTAATTGAAAGAAATAAACCAGAATCTGCTGCAGATTCTATTTTTCTAACTATACCAGCAGGGACAACTGGTCAAAAACAACCGTTAGATGTGTATGGTTTTCGCATGTGGAAGAATTTTGTAAAACATTTTTCGGATATTGTCATGCTTCTAGATTTAGAAGTCAATCTTCATTCACGAGACGATATATTAAAATTACAATCATTAACTCATTTCCAATTTTCATCGCCGAGATTTAGAGATTTATTTAAATATGCATGGCATAAAAGTGGTTATATAGAACATAGACCAGCGCACTTTGAAACCCCAGTCAATTTTTGTTTTAAAAAAAGTTTTAAACCAACGTGCAATATTTGCGGCGGCATTGCTATAATTACTTGCGCATGGTGTAAGAAATCTCTTTGTATACAACACTTTTTTCACGACCATCACATGTGTTATAATTATAATTTGAAACCATAAATATTATATTTACATTTATTATTTGTAAAACTTTATTTATGTAACTTTATTGTATTATTATGTTGTTAAACAATTACACAATGTAACACAATTATATTGTTATATTGTTATACACAACTTCTTTTATTTATATAATTAATAAAGAGCACGAATAGAATATTTATATAATGATTCACTGTCAGTAAATAAATATATTTATATATATTTCTTTTCTTTCTTTCTTTGTCCTCCTCTTTCTCCTCCATGACTTGTGAACTAAAATTGTATATTACATTAGACAATTTTCATATATATATATTAGTTCTTTTATTCCATCATTTATACAAATGTTTAAAATCTAGTTACCTCTAGCTTGAAACACCTATTAATTTTCATTGGAGTATTCTTTCCTTCTGCCTAAACCTGTAGGCTGATTATTAATAGGCCAATTATGAGAAAAACATCTCTCTGCCAAAACTTCTAGCCTGATTGCGAGTGTATAACAAATTGTAAGAGAAGTAAAAAACATTAATAGACATTTACAAAATATCAATACACACCTACAAAATTGCAGCGATTAATAGTACACGATATAATACACTGTCACGAATGAAACTAATGCAAAGTAACATTTTATATTCTATGCGAGTATGTAAGTCATCTTGTGATGTCTTAAATTAAGAACATACACATTTGATATGCGTCACGCATGATTTAATTTACATTATTTACAATCTATGATTCAGTTGTTATGTCTAGACTCTAGAACACGATAAAAACTTCCATGATTACGTAGAATGTTTTCCAAATGTATTAGTCATCTTCTATTAGGTGTAAGTACGCGAAGATGCAAACAGAACGTGTTGCATGAAGAATCGAGCGCATAGGCGGACACGGATAAAGTGTGTACAGAGGCGTTTATAATTATTTCTCAAAAATGGTTTATCGTAACATAACTTTCTCATACATGGTTGAATTCGTAAATTTTTTAAAATTTTGAAAAAAATGTATTGGTGGCGGGGGTATGTTAAAAAATAAAAGAAATAAAAAAAATATTTTGTTATTATTTCAAAGTACTTTTGAAGCAATTTAATTTACATTTTTGAAAACTTTTCTATCTTTTATAGTTTCGGAGATATTCGGCCCGAATAAGAAAAATCGATTTTTTCCGAAGGGGTGTTTACCCTCTAAACATGCGTATGGGCATGTATAAAAAAAGACGTATCTCTTATTTTTGTCTACACAACAACATATATAAAGCTCATCAAGATCAGAGTGGGACACCTCCGTGGGTTTCTTGTCAGAAGAATGACTTCGACAATATATGTAAAGGTCAAGGTCATTGAGACTGGGTCCGTTATTATGCATATTAACTGTATTTTGGTTTATACAGAATTTACCAAAAGTATGGAAACCCCTAAATATTTCGAAAACTACGCATTTTAGAAAAAAATGTTTCAGACAAAAGTTGTAGATTTTCAAGTAACGCATTAAATAGTAATAGTGTAACTGCAAATAACTTTGTTAATGCCAGGTAAAAATAACTTATTTTTAAATAGAAACCTATATTTTTGATTGCTTATTTTTATCGCTTACCTCGAGAGCTTTTCTAAACACTATAATTAAGTATTTTTTTATTAAATACTTTTCAAGTTACGGAACTTGAAAGCTACGATACCGACGGCATCTGCAGCGTTACCCAAGATGTACCGCGTGGAGGTTGCACGGTCGGATTTACACTAGCAGAGTTGTAAATAACAATACTTTTGTGATTGAAGTTCTTAATTACTAATTATTTTACATAACTTTAATTTAAATTAAGTTTAAGTACAAATGTTTTTTGGAATTGTAATTAAAGTCGTTCAATTACAAATACATTTTAAAATTGTAATTAAACTCGAATTTAATTACTATTAAAAAAGTTATGGCCAATCTTCTTTTCCCTCATTTTGGTTCCTTCTTCGGTTTTCCTATCCTATGGGGAAGGAGGGAGTGGGAGAGGGTCAGCGCGAGGGGAGGAAGAGGAAAAAGGCGATTGGGTCATTGGAGACTCCCATTGGACCCTCTTAGGAAGAGTCCAATTGGATCCTCCAATGGCCTAATCGCCCTCTCCCTCTCCCATCCTCGCGCTGACTCTCTTCCACTGGATCAACACTCCGAGAGGGTATAAAATACACAAGCGCCATGATGTTCAGTGTTCTTTTCTCGCGCATAATCACGTGGGTAGGGTAATAGCGTCCTAGAGCGCTCTCTGCTTCTGCCGAAGACTTTTGTCTTTTTAATTCGCAAATTAATAAATTAAAAATTAAACGTTTGGCTAAAAATGGCTAACGAATTATCGGAGCGTGAAAGAATAACTATCCTAATGATGCGCGGATGGGGTGATAATGAACTATCGTTCACTGATGTCGTTCGATTATTTAATAACACGTATCCGAATCGTCAAATTAATAAATCCACTGTTTTGAAAACTGTACGACGTTTTCAAGAAACTGGTAGTGTAAAAAGTCGCTTTAAGTCTGGAAGGCCATCATCTGCAAATAATAACGACAAACAACTTGATGTTCTACAGACTTTTATTGAAAATCCCCATACATCTGTTAATAGAGCAGCTCAAGCTTACGACATTGCTCCCATGTCCGTATACAGAATTTTAAGAAAAAATAAATTACATCCATACAAACTGCAATACGTTCAAGAATTGCAAGACGGAGATGATGAGCGTCGTATACGCTTCTGTGCAAGAATGATGGACCTAATAAGTGCCTCGCCCAACTTTCTTTATCAAATTGTTTACACAGACGAGGCAACCTTTACATTGACGGGAGAGGTTAATAATCAAAATTTTCGTCTCTGGTCAGATGAAAATCCGAATTGGGTGCGGGAAAGTCATACACAATACCCATAAAAAATAAATGTATAGTGCGGCATGATAGACGCTTATGTGATAGGGCCTTTTTTAGGGAAACCTCAATGCTTATAGGTACGAGAGATTACTTGTAGATGAAATAATTCCAACCATACAAAATATTTTTCCAAATAACTTTGAGCAAATATGGTTTCAGCATGATAGAGCTCCGCCACATTTTGGTGCAGAGCCACGTCGAATTTTAAATAATATTTTCCCGCAAAGGTGGATAGGAAAAAGGAACCGAAATGAGGGTGGGAAAGTTGGCCACCTAGGTCACCAGATCTAACTCCTCTTGATTATTATTTTTGGGGTTATCTGAAGAGTACGGTTTACGAAACAAAACCTCAAAATATCCAAGAATTGAGGCAGCAAATAAGGGATGAAGCAGCCTTGACACCTGCTGAATCAAATCGTAGAGCTATTTCTGCGTTCTATCAAAGATTGGCATACTGTCAAGAAGCCAATGGAAACCACTTTTAGAATTTACTCTAAAACGCTCAAACACACAAAAAATATGTAAATCAAGGTTGTAAAATTTGTAAGTTAAAAGAATGTAAATAATAATTACTTTCTTTACTTTTTTTAATTGTAATAAAATTTGAGTTTAATTACAATTTCAAAATGCCATAAGCACAGGTTTCGTCGCGGCTGCGAAGTACAAGATTTATATAAATATCGCTTATTGATAAGCGCGAAGCACTATGTGCAAAAAAGTTTAATCACAATTTATTTCCACGAATGTCGATACGGCATTGTTGACTTATCAATTTTAGGAGTTAGTACGTGTTTGTTACCAGACAATATCAATTGACTCGCCGTTACTGTTTTGGCAACCGTCACTAATTGATTCGATAAGACAGCCGATTTAAATTGATTCGACTGTACTTGACGAGTCATATGATTAAATCGTGGCCTTTGAGATCCAATAAGTTGGATTGCTTGTCCTCCCTAAGATTATATAATGTGTGACGTGAAATTGTCGCGTCCACCGCCCAGACGGTAGCTCGGCCGAGGGGAAGGTCGGGGATGGCGCCTCGACCGGAGTAAGGGAGGGTTATTAGCGTTAATTATCTTGTAAGCGAGCTTGTAGATACAACAGGTGGTGCCGGAGCGGGTGATCAACGGAGGACCGATGTAACGACGTATGTCGCAACGAGGGAGAGAAGGAGGCTTGGGGGACGCTGAGCGAAGTGGCTGGCCGACGGGCGGGTCACTTGGGCCTACCGCCGCGGAGGCGCGCAGAATGCCTCGCACATTACACCCCGGGCCGTGCCGTCACGCAAGGAAAGGCGCGACACCGCGACCCGGACGCCTCCCCAACAATATCGAGGACACCGAGCAGCATAGCCATGGCCTGGCCAGCCGGGCTAAAGCTGAGATGGGCCTACACCTGATGGCAGCCGATTCAAAGGACCGCGAGCAGGCAGAAAGCACCAGGAGCGGCGCCGCGAACACGGCGGCGCGCGCGACGAATCGGCGGGACGAAACATCGCGAGCTTGGAGCGCATGCGCGGGGGCCCAACGTGATCCAGTGCTGCGATTTCGAGCCCGCGCACACTGGAGAATTTCCCCCTCTACTACGCATACAGAGTGACGCTCGGTCTATCGGTGTGTCGGCTTCGCTCGGCACGCCGAGCGAGAGGGAGAATATCACTCCCTCATTGTCGCTCTCACTTAGCTCGCGCGATCGACGATGTTTTACGCTGGAAATGCTTTCTCGGTATCTCGGCGTGAATTGAGTTGCCGGTGCAGATTAGGTGCACGATAATTAAAGAGCGATCTTTGGAATAATGTAGAGATGATGTAAAAATGATTACTAAACATGAAAAAAATTGTAGTAAAAAAGTATGTTGATTATTCTTGCAGAAATTTTCATGCTTTGACCCTGACCTATCCTCCTATTATTTCGACAATTCTTTTCCGAAAAGAATTCCGTAAAAGAGAAGATACGTATTTTTTGGTTTAGCCTACGATTAATATTTCCGAGTGTAACATTTGTAAGAAATTGAATTTGACGGTATATAACTGTTACTTCTCTCTAAGTTAACTAATATCCTGGAAATATTCAATTCTATCGAAAAATGACTGGGATGAAATTTGTTTATAGTTTAAAATAAGTTACATAATCTTCTTAATTTTTGGACAGTCTAAAGTTGTATTATACGATGGTGAATTGAGACAAGAAATCTTTTTTTATAATGTTTGCAAATTCTTAAAGATAAAATAAAATTCATTGTAGTTATTTTTCAATACGATTCAATATTTCCCAGATATTAACGATTTAAAAAGTAGAGTTACTGAAAAATTTTTTTTCTTTTAAAAATCACACTGTCGGCAATATGGATCGTAGACCCAAACGGAAAAATACGTCTTTTCTTTGTCAAGATATTCTTCGCTAAAAAATTGTTAAAATGTTTAGAGTTGGTCGTTAAAACATGAAATGTTCAACGAGAATACCCCAGATATACATGAGGTATTCTCGTTAAAAATTTTTTATATATTTATATAAATACTATATTTTGTATATTATTTATTTATGTCGAATAACCTGATATATATGTTATATATACATTTACATGTTCCAGGATATTGAACTAAATAAAAAAGTTATATACGTATGTATTTTATAATTTATAACTTTTTTATTTATTTCAATATCCTCAATTGTATACCATTCAAATAAATTCTAGTAAGGAAAAATTTCCTCATATGAAAATTGTACTACAGTTAAATGTATTGTAATGGAAGAACCCCACTATTGAGAATTTAAAAGAAGCATTTTTAAAGCTCACACAGTTCAATAAATAGGATAGATAATTTAACAAATGGGAAATTCACTCTTTGCCAGAAACGTGGACAGAAATAAATATGAAACTTGCTTACTGGTCAATGTCATTACATAAAAATGATTAAAACACTTGTTTTAATTAGGACATTATTATACATGCATTAAAAGTAAATAACAAATGTCTAAAATATATACCACATCTATTATTGACATATTTTCATAATAAAAAGTCATTCGGCCCTTATTACTGCTCGATGGAAACCGCGGGAAGGTGGTGGTATATATATACAATTACAATACAATATTTATTTATAATTAGATAAAATATCTTACACAATTAGATATTTTATTTAATTGTTAATAAATATGTGTGTATTATATTGTAAATAAGTTGTTAGGAGCCACACGTAATGAATATTTTTTGGATCCAAAGATTTTTTGTCACTATACGAAATAAGAGTTATCATTTTCTTGACAAAAGAGCTTTTGTTGATTATCGCTTATTGCTCATTACTCATAGTCTTTATTGAGCAACTACGGTCGTAACATGTGTCAAAATTTTTTATATTATTTACTTTCCATTGCTCTTGCATAAGGCGAAAGCTCCATTTCACATTTTATATTGTTAATTGCATATAGATATGACATAAAGGTTGACTCTGAAACTGTTTAACTTGTCACTATAACAATTAACTGTATACATTATATTAAATTTATGTGGTTGTTTTCCAAAGTTTTGTTAGTACTATTTTTAATTTAAAGTTTTAAAGTGTTAACGTGCGATATATATTAATTTAAAAATTAAATATTAATTAAAAATTAATTTGATCTAAAAATAGTAACAAAACTTTGGAAAACAACCACATAAATTCAATATAATGTATACAGTTGTTATAGTGACAAGTTAAAATGTTTTAGAGTCAATTTTTATGCCATATCTATGCACAATTAAAAGGTGTAAAAAATGTGAAAATGTGAAATAGAGCTTTTGCCTCATACAAGAGCAATAGAAAATTAATAATATAAAAAATTCTGACACATTTTTCGACCGTAGTTGCTCAATGAAGACTGTGAGTAATGAGCAATAAGCGATAGTCAATGAAAGCTCTTTTGTCAGAAAAAGGATAACTCTTATTTCGTACAGTGACAAAAAATCTTTGGATCCAAAAAATATTCATTACGTGGCTCTTAACAACTTATTTACTTAATATAATTACACATTATTATTTACAATTAAATAAAATATCTAATTGTAAGATATTTTATCTAATTATAAATAAATATTGTATTGTAATTGTATATATATACCACCACCTTCCCGCGGTTTCCATCGAGCAGTAATGTGGACTCGAATGACTTTTTGTTATGAAAATATGTCAATAATAGATGTGGTATATATTTTAGACATTTGTTATTTACTTTTAATGCATGTATAATAATGTCTTAATTAAAACAAGTGTTTTATTCATTTTTATGTAGTGACATTGACCAGTAAGCAAGTTTCATATTTATTTCTGTCCACGTTTCTGGCAAAGAGTGAATTTCCCATTTGTTAAATTATCTATCCTATTTATTGAACTGTGTGAGCTTTAAAAATGCTTCTTTTAAATTCTCAATAGTGGGGTTCTTCCATTACAATACATTTAACTGTAGTACAATTTTCATATAAGGAAATTTTTCCTTACTAGAATTTATTTGAATGGTATACAATTGAGAATATTGAAATAAATAAAAAAGTTATAAATTATAAAATACATACGTATATAACTTTTTTATTTAGTTCAATATCCTGGACCATGTAAATGTATATATAACATATATATCAGGTTATTCGACATAAATAAATAATATACAAAATATAGTATTTATATAAATATATAAAAATTTTTTAACGAGAATACCTTATGTATATCTGGGGTATTCTCGTTGAACATTTCATGTTTTAACGATCAACTCTAAACATTTTAACAATTTTTTAGCGAAGAGTATCTTGACAAAGAGAAGACGTATTTTTCCGTTTGGGTCTACGATCCATATTGCCGACAGTGTGATTTTTATAAGAAAAAGAATTTTTCAGTAACTCTACTTTTTAAATCGTTAATATCTGGGAAATATTGAATCGTATTGAAAAATAACTACAATGAATTTTATTTTATCTTTAAGAATTTGCAAACATTATAAAAAAAGATTTCTTGTCTCAATTCACCATCGTATAATACAACTTTAGACTGTCCAAAAATTAAGAAGATTATGTAACTTATTTTAAACTATAAACAAATTTCATCCCAGTCATTTTTCGATAGAATTGAATATTTCCAGGATATTAGTTAACTTAGAGAGAAGTAACAGTTATATACTGTCAAATTCAATTTCTTACAAATGTTACACTCGGAAATATTAATCGTAGGCTAAACCAAAAAATACGTGTCTTCTCTTTTACGGAATTCTTTTCGGAAAAGAATTGTCAAAATAATAGAAGGATAGGTCAGGGTCAAAGCATGAAAATTTCTGCAAGAATAATCAACATACTTTTTTACTACAATTTTTTTCATGTTTAGTAATCATTTTTACATCATCTCTACATTATTCCAAAGATCGCTCTTTGATTATCGTGCACCTAACCTGCACCGGCAACTCAATTCACGCCGAGATACCGAGAAAGCATTTCCAGCGTAAAAACATCGTCGATCGCGCGAGCTAAGTGAGAGCGACAAGGAGGGAGTGATATTCTCCCTCTCGCTCGGCGTGCCGAGCGAAGCCGACACACCGATAGACCGAGCGTCACTCTGTATGCGTAGTGGAGGGGGAAATTCTCCAGTGTGCGCGGGCTCGAAATCGCAGCACTGACGTGATCTCGCCGGGCCGGCCGCTCTTCACTGTAGAGCGAGCGATAGCCGAGGAGCCACCCCCGGAACGCAGCCCCGAAACGGCGGAGCGGCCAAACACCGAGAGCAGCGACTTGTAAGATCTCCACTCCGGTGCTACCGTATTCTCTGTAGCCCGATCTCGGCCATGGCCCAAGACAATTATTAGATTGCATGATATAACTACCGATTAGAGTACCGTTTTCCTTGCTACCGACTTCCGTCGGAAATAACTTCGTGGTCGCGGGTCGCGGGCCCGGCCGAGATCGTGCTTGTAAAATGTAGGTAAATATGCAGAATAGTGGCTCCCTCACCGATTTTATTGAACTTAGGCTTAATCGACGCGTTTTTGCGTGAAATGAAAGAATCTGGCAGAAAAAAGTGTCGCTCTGCCCCGCGAAGCGAGATATTAACAGTTAAAGTTGACGACTATCAGGTTAGGAATTCTGTCATACCGACGCGATGTAGCGACTGGTAGCGACTACGAACATGCCCTGCGGCCACATGCGCATGCTCCGTAGCCGCACGCGTATGCAAAAGTGCGAGAATTGAAAACCTATATATACTTATAATGCATATCGCTTGACTTTTGATGATGAATATGTCGCAGCCACATGGTGTACACACACACACACACACACACACACACACGCGGGGGGGGGGGGTGCAAGGGAGGCCTTTGGCCCCCCCTCCCGCAACCCCTCCCCGGTAGGCAGGGTGGACCTCGCTTTACAACTTAGCATAGGTTAGTGACGCGCTTTACAAGTATGTGCTTTGTATGTGCTTCAACTTACAAAGCGCATACTTATAAAGCGCGTCACTAACCTATAGATTAGCGGCGCGCCTTACAAGTATGTGCTTTGCATGTGCTTCAACTTACAAAGCGCATACCACGCATACTTGTAAAGCGCGTCACTAACCTATGCTAAGGTGTAAAGCGAGGTCCACCCTGGCTATCGGCGGAGGGGGGGCCGAAGGCCCACCCTTGCACCCCCGCGCGCGCGCGCGCGTGTGTGTGTGTGTGTGTGTGTGTGTGTACACAATGTGACTGCGTCATATTCATCATCGAAAGTCAAGCGATATGCATTATAAGTGTACATAGGTTTTTAATTCGCGCACTTTTGCATGCGCGTGCGGCCACGAAGCATGCGCATGTGGCCACAGAGCTAACAGAGCATGCGCAAGTGGCCGCGGGACATGGACAGCATGGTTAATAGTTGCTACATCTCGTCGGTATGACAGGTCTCATAACCTGATAGTTGTCAACTTTAAGGAGATTCTAAAGTCGTATGAATTACCGACATTACAGATTCTCAATGGATCTTTTAATTGGCTTTATAAAATTGCAAAAATCTTTTACAGAATTAAAGTACGCACAAAAATCTATACGAGACAACCGCGATTTTATATCAAAAACACCAAAAAATTAAAAATATTACTTATTTGGACACATACAGCTGTCACCTGACGACAATATTTGCTTAAAACAAAAATTCTGCAGTTTATACATACATAATGTTTATCATCTCGTATTGGGTAAACATGTAGGAATAATATCGTGCAAGTAGAAGTAAGATTCAATGCGTACAAAAAAAGATCCATTGAGAGAAAGTTTTAGTAATGCAAATTGATGCAAATACGGATGCAGACTGACAAGAAGAGCAGTATTGCATGCATCAATAGTTGCCGGATCTTGTCAGAGATGGCGCTGCCTGCAATCTGACAAGGACAGATATATCGTATAGGTATCCGTTAGACAAGGACAGGTATAGCACGGTAACACAGAAAACATAGTAAACGATCGAAATTATCGATTATTTTTAGTTCCGTGCTAGATCGTGGCGCTGTCACGTTGGAGTTTGCCTGTCACTTTAGGATCCCCTTAACTGTTAATATCTCGCTTCGCGGGGCAGAGCGACACTTTTTTCTGCCAGATTCTTTCATTTTACGCAAAAACGCGTCGATTAAGCCTAAGTTCAACGAAATCGGTGAGGGAGCCACTATTCTGCATATTTACCAAAATGTATTGTGAAGCCCTCCCCGGAAACTCTCACGCGGCCGACAGTCATTTCACGTACATTGTGTTAAAGTCGCGTTTAGTATCGCGTATCGTTGTTGTACCGGTGTGTTAAAGCCACGCTTAGTATCGCGTATCGTTGTTGCGCCCGTTCGGGGAAAATTCCACGGGCGAGCGGTACGAGAGCGCTTCCCGGGAGATATTGCGCCGCGCGTGGAATGTTGTGCATACCCGGAAGGAGTCCCGCGGATACATTGCGTTGCCCATGCATGCAAGTATCGTCGCGGTCACCCGCCGGGGAAAGCCATACGGATGTGTTACCTTGTCGTCGTATAAATATCATTTTGCGTCTACAATTAGTTGCCGCGTAAGTGTGTCGTTTGTTACCTTGTCGTCGTATAAATATCATTTCGCGTCTACCGATTAGTTACCGAGTAAATGTGCCGTTTGTTACACTGCCGTTGTACAAATACCATTTCGCGTCTACCGATTATCAATTGCTGTCTAGCGCACGCCGTGCGCGGGGCGGCCGACTCGTGTGTGTGAATCTGCGTGTGTGTGAATCTGCGTGTGTGTATGATAATTCGCGTGGCGGAGATTCGCGTGCCGGGGCATGCTTTTCGCGTAGGAGAGTTCGTAGAGCATGAGACTCGCGTTGAATTCGTGTGAATGGGCTGCGTGACCGAGTCGTGTGCGTGAGATTCGTGTTCCGCGAGGGGAATGCGTGCCGTATCTTCGCGGTTGCGAGGGGACTAACGTGCGTTTGAGGTGTCCCCGCGAGTAGTATATACGGTATCGTTGCGATTGCGAGTAAAGTAATGTGCGCCCGAGGCATTGCCTCGAGCAACGGTCGCTGGCGAGGCGGCACGACTTTACTCTACATTATTACCCCTTTTATTTGAAATACATTGTTATTTATTATTTGATTTGTGTTGATTGCGCTGCGCTCCCTCTCCCAGTATCCTCACGAGTAACGCAAACGACGCCCTGAGCTCGCGTTTGGTCTGTAGAGATATATGTATCGAATTGACGAAACGTGGTGCGCGTAATCGTACCTGGCGCCCATACGGAATATTTAGCGAAAAGAATCTGTTACCGTGGATACCTCGAAGAAATCCTATCGCGGATACCTCAAAGCTACCGTCTGCCCATTAGTAAATTTGCGGCAGCGCCCCTTCGGCTGGCGAGACCGAAGGAAAACGGGTCGCAAATGTTATATGAATTAGTATGAAGTGCTTACATACGAATGCATTTCTTATATAAAATGCAATTGCTAGTACACTCGTCCCTCGATTTACACAAAGTACTCGTTCCACAAAGTTCTTTCTACACGGTTGAATATCGCGTAAATGGAGACAAAAAATTGTAAGAGAAGAGTACGTGTATTTTTAGTATATTATGTATTTTTTGGTTTCTGACACGTTTTTTAATTACATATTTTGTTTATACATAAATTTGGGCCAATTAATGGTTAACTTAGCTATATATAGTGTCTCTTTACGCGTAGTTTGTGCTGTCTTACTGTGCTCTTTTATTTGATTTATTTGCACGAAGTATATAAAAGTAATTTGTTATCACTTGTGCGAATAAGCTTAATGTGCTCTTCACAAAAATCTATCAAAAAAGGTTAGAATAATATAATAAGTACAATCGAGTAAGAACTTTGGTTCACTAATATAAATAATTTTAATAAATACCATACTTAAAAAAACAAATACTGGTAACTCAATCGCTCTTTTGAATGTTTTCTACTAGACAAAATAAACAAACATATATTTAATAGTATGTACAAACAGTAATATTTAATTATAAAAAATAAACATCGGGTGTCCGCCACCGCGTCCGCCACCGCGTCCGCCACCACGTCCGTTACCACGTCCGACCCCGCGGACCCCTTATGTTTTTGCGGGCACTTTTTTACCACCGTCTTGCTGGAACAAATAAAACAATATCGTTTATATTTATCAAAAAAATTATGTGGCGCAATAATAGTTATGTATAAATATGTGTTATTGAACACGCAAGGAGAGTGTAACGTTTCATTGGTAGATATATACAGGGTGATTCGAAACATCCTTTTACCGTTGAAAGTACAGATTCGTGACAAAATTTTGAGACGACTTTTCCTCTTGCAAAATTTTGTCCGAAGCTTACTTTCTGAGTTATCAAGCAAAATACTTACCCTATCGCTGGCCGAGTACAGGAGGTAGACAGGAGCGGCGCGACTCACCATTAGACGCGGGCGCTTACGTCGCGGTCGGGTGCCCGCTGCGCGATCAGTCGATCGATCAATGGATCGAGCTGCGTACCAATATTTACTGCCAGCACAGAAAATCTACAGTTCGCGTTATGCATAGATTTTCAGAACTGGCAATAACATTGGATAACGATAATTACAATGATACACGCGCACACATGCAAGCACGTTCACTCACTCGTGTTATAGTTTTCTCTCACAAACTTTATTTAAATACACTTAACTTTACTCTTTTTACTCACATACTTAAAAATGTGCAATTATTATTAACAATACACAATGAGTCACATTACTATGTTTACGCAAGCGTTACTTCTGTAGTAAGTGACTCAAATTATCGTTTACGATAATTCACTCCGCGTAAACGGGAGTCTAACAGAATTATCGTAAATTACTACAGAAGTAATGCTCGCGTGAACGTGGTAACTGTCAACTCGCTGTGTTTACAACAAGATGCACTGTTATCCTTTGAGTGTAGAAAGGTGTAGAGGTGCGCGCCATCTCTAGCCATCGCGCACCTCTACACCTTTCTACACTCAAAGGATAACAGTGCATCTTGTTGTAAACACAGCGAGTTGACAGTTACCACGTTCACGCGAGCATTACTTCTGTAGTAATTTACGATAATTCTGCTAGACTCCCGTTTACGCGGAATGAATTATGCAGAGACCTCCGTTTACGCGGAGTGGATTATCGTAAACGATAATTTGAGTAACTTACTACAGAAGTAACGCTTGCGTAAACATAGTAATGTGACTCATTGTGTATTGTTAATAATAATTGCACCTTTTTAAGTATGTGAGTAAAAAGAGTAAAGTTAAGTGTATTTAAGTGAAGTTTGTTTGAAAAAACAATAACACGAGTGAGTGAACGTGCTTGCATGTGTGTGCGTGTATCATTGTAATTATCGTTATCCAATGTTATTGCCAGTTCTGAAAATTTATGCATAACGCGCTGTAGATTTTCTGTGCTGGCAGTAAATATTGGTACGCAGCTCGATCCATTGATCGATCGACTGATCGCGCAGCGGGCACCCGACCGCGACGTAAGCGCCCGCGTCTAATGGTGAGTCGCGCCGCTCCTGTCTACCTCCTGTACTCGGCCAGCGATAGGGTAAGTATTTTGCTTGATAACTCAGAAAGTAAGCTTCGGACAAAATTTTGCAAGAGAAAAAGTCGTCTCAGAATTTTGTCCGGAAAAACCCAATTTTAACGTAGATAAAATTTTTGCGCCGTAACTTATTTTTCTTCTCTTCCCAATCCCATCTTTCTTCTCCTTTACGGAAAAATTTTATTTGCGAGTTTGTATCAATATTCAGATAATTGTATTTTCCGCTTTGTGAACCGGTCACCGACAGCCACAAATTTGTAGTGGGCGTTGGATTCCTAAATCAGATTAAGAGTTAATCATTAATACGTGATACGTGATACGTAATAAAATTGAAACATCTTGATTAAAAAGATACGCCTAAAATTTAGAAAAAGAGATTCTCGTACCCTGTTTTAGCAAAATCTGTCCACATTTGCGTTAAACAATTTATCATTTTATAGTCTTCCGAATCAACTGCAAGTGGTGACAAGCCTAAATCTTTTATCATATTAGGATGAAATAGGTACGTCAGTTCTTCGGCATGAGTCCGCGTATTCCGACCGACTACGCAATTGATCGCGTCGCTGCGAAAATCGTGTTGAGCGCGGACCGATAAGGCAAAACACGATCGGGCCAAGCTCCCCTCGCCGCGTCCGCCAATATTTTGTCGAAATCTCGACGAGAATTTTAAATAATCTTGATCTTGTCAAGATCTTGATATGCTGAATCTCGATCTCAAATGTGACAAGTAATCTCGGTCTTGAATCTCGTCTCGATTTTGAGACGAGATTGAGATGAGATCGAGATTTATCTCGTCTTGTGCGCATCTCTAGATTTGTTAATTACATAGGCTTTAATTCAGATACTATAAACGAGATATTGTACTATCTTATTCCTCACAGCTAGAAAGTTTCACTTTCGCACACGCACACACAAGTGTAATATAATGTAATATAATAATATAGTTACAGTTATATATATATATATATATATATATATATATATATATATATATATATATATGTATAGGTATATATGTATATACAGGGTGTTTGAAACAAAAGTACCCAACCGAAAAATGGAGGTAGATTGGGTCAAATCGAGACGAAAAGTCATGTACCATTTTGCAAGATTCGCAATAGTTAACGAATTATTAATTGATACGTCTGAGCAAATGAGCGCATGAGAAGCGGTAGGCCGAACTCGGCAGACATGTAAAATACCATTTAATACCATAAAATGGTATTTTACGTGTCTGCTGAGTTCGGCCTACCGCTTCTCATGCGCTCATTTGCTCAGACGTATCAATTAATAATTCGTTAACTATTGCGAATCTTGCAAAATGGTACACGACTTTTCGTCTCGGTTTGACTCAATCTACCCCCATTTTTCGGCTGGGTACTTTTGTTTCAAACACCCTGTATATGTATATTACACAGAGAGAACGGTTTCTTTGAATTTAGTAATCCTATTTGTTGTGACGTTGCGGCATCGCCGCGCATGGCAGCGTCCCCGCCGCCGTCACAAGGCGCGGGGTTCGCGCCCGACGACGGACCGGGGGCGTGCGGGGCGCCGGAGTCTCCAAGGGGCGCCAACGAGATTGTTCGAGATGATTATTTACTCGCGTTTCTTTATATTTTTTTTGTGCGAACGGCGTCGCCACCGATACCGGGGAGAACGCCGCGCCGGAAACCGGTTGTTGGCGGAGGATTGCGGCCCACCCGGTGGAAATTCGGAGTGGCGGCCCGGCGAGGCAAGGCACCCCTACGATATACGGCGTTGCGCCGCGAGGATCGAACGATCACGCGCGACGTCGATGACAGCCGTGACGACGCGCAGAGCGGTCGCGCAACCCCTGCGTGGGGTGAGGTTTCGACTGGCGATCGAGTGCGGCGCCGCGCTGTCTCTTCTGCGCCGGCCGCCGAGTCAACAAGTCGTCGATATCTTGTGCTGTCGTTGTTGCGATTTTTCTGGAAAACGTTGTCGTGCGTGCGTGTGTGCCCGTGAAGGACCCCGGCCCGAGAGAGCTGCCGCTGACCCGGGGACGAGGAAGCCGAGCTGTCGAGGACGAGGCCCGAGGAGCACCAGACCGGTGAGGTCGCCCGAAATTAAGTTGTAAAGCCACGAGCGGACCGCGACGGGTCGCGCTCCCGCTCTGCTGTCGACGTGCCATAATTTCGCGTTTGTTAGCCGTGGCAAGAGGCCCGGCGTAAATTTCGTTTTGGTTGGCAGTCGACATCAAGCGCGAGGGACCCCGAGAGCGGTTGTCGCGGTTAGTATCGGAGCGAGCCCCGGAGATTCGCGGTCGACGGCGTCGAAGAGCCCCGGATACCGGGAACGCGAAACGCGAGTGACCACGCGGCGCGAAGAAAGTGTTTTGCGAGTGCCGCCTCAGCTTGCACGCGCGATCGAATAGTCTTGCTGTTTCGACTCGCGTGAAAACCGGGTATCTGTCGTGCCCGATTAACGGCCGAATATTTTTCGGGTCGCACACCGCGAACGGCGCGTAAAGTGCGAGCGGCGTGTAATCTACGTCGCGTGGTGACTGCAACATCCAGATTTCCCTTCGGACGACAGAATCCTTTCGCGGGTGCGGAAAATATCTTGCGCGCGCTCAGCGGTGCGCGGGACGCCGCATACCTTCTTTTTGTACTCGGTGTCGTATCACGTTTCGCGAGCGGCGTAGAGCCGCGCCGCCGTTATCGATTATGTTTCGCGAGCGGCTTAATTATCGTGTATCGTGCTGATCGCGATATATTATTGCGTATTGCGTATTCCTCGCGAGTCGCATTATTTGGTACGTTGTAGCTGTCGTTTTATAATTTTGCGAGCGTAGTCATATTAATTCATCGCGTGTATTTTGCGGCCTGCGATCGTCGCGGCATTATTTCTTTGACTCATCTCTGTAAGTGCTGTCGTTTTATATTATTCGCTGTCGTCCCCGTTGTTCCGACGCGTTTCTAAGTCACTTCGCAAATCCTGCGAGTCATCGTCAATAATATTTCTCCGTCGACCGAGAAAACGAATGTTGTTATTCACCGTCTTTGTCAACCGACGGGATAAACTTAGTACTGTTAACTGGCTGCGATCGGAATAAAGGTATTTATTTATACTTAAATTAACGACTTTCGCGCGATTTATTTACCCGTCCCCCGCATTCCTGAGCGCTGCCCGGCATCTACCCTGCCCCTCCACCGTTAGGTTGAGCTAGCTAGCCCCTCGCGCCGAAGGTATCCTCGATCTCATCGATTTTCGCGAGTTTCGGCTATTGTTTCGCGATTCGGTGACGCGTCGTCGTACGTGTCTGGCGCCCAACAAGAATTTTCGCGACCGATCGATCGCCTTCCGGGTACGAGGGACCCCGCTTTAGAGAGGCCTAACATCCCGCTCTCCCTTTTGATCCGCTGTTTAAGAAAATAGCGTGACATTGTTTAACTTGAATTTGTTATGGATGTCTGGATGAAACAAACTCATGGAAGACACTTAAAATCCAGATTAAGTACTAGTAATTATTATTAAACATTGGATTTTTTATATGCAGATTGGTGGAAAAGAGCAATTAATAACTAAGATTATGTTATTTATAATATCCAACATATTTATACTGCAACATACGTTACGTATAAATATGTTAGATATTATAAATAACATAATCTTAGTTATTAATTGCTCTTTTCCACCAATCTGCAAATAAAAAATCCGATGTCTGTGTAGTATTATTTTATTTAAAATAGAATATTATTTAAGACAAACTACGCGGAACTATTTGAATGAAACAATTGGACATTTGGAACAGCAATAAAATGGTTCAATAAAATAATAAAGTTCTTTATACTAATAATGTTGTTGTTTAAACTAAGCGGTTAAGTTGTTTACACGGAACAATAAACTTCTTTAAGTAAAAGAAACAATTATTTGGATGAAAAAATTAATCTTTTTTCTCGAAAAAAATACATTGTTTCAATAAAACAACAACATCTTTAGGTCAAATAAATCTTACTCTTTTATTAAACAAATATTTCATTATTCAGAAAATTTTAGTAACTTTTTTAAGTTATTTATTATTTGAAAAATTAAACAATCGTATTTGTAGAATAAAAAATTTAATTGTTTGGCCTATTCCAAAAGATAAATTTGTTTGAATCTAATAAAATTTATTAAATCCAAAGAAACCGTTCTCTCTGTATATAGATATTAAACATAAAATCTAATATAGGTTGAATCTTAATGGATGTACCAACCTTTTACCATGAGAGATGGGTTACCGACTGCAACTGTAATCAACCGAAAGATCCATAGATGACACCTGGTTGGATCGACCGCTCCGATCGACATACAGGGAAGTCAAAAATTGTGCATCAAGTAACATGTATTGTATTCTATACATACATACTTTTCTATTATATCCAACTCTTTCCATACAGCACAAAAACCTCTTAAAATATATTTAAAATATTTTTTAGGAAGTTTAAAATAATTAAAAATAATTCACGCAAATATTTTTAGAATGTTACTATGTCCGCCAAATCATGTCAAAAGAATATTTTCAAAAATGTTTTAAAAGATTGCATACAAATATATTCAATAATATTTGTAAAATTTTTTAGAAATATTACTTCAAAAAATAAAATGTTCAAATTTCTAAAAAATTTTACAAATATTGTTAAATATATTTTTATGCAATCTTTTAAAAACATTTTTGAAAATATTTTCTTAACAATCTGGCGAACATAGAAACATTCTAAAAATATTTTTGTAAACTATTTTAAAAAATATTTTGTGCGGTATGGATTACGCGTTTTTTTTACACAATTGTTTTTTAATAACGAGATTTCTTATTATTGCGCAACGTATCTACCGCATAAAAGAGATATTATTTGTATCTGTGTATCTTTTTTATACAATTTTTAAAAAATAATGATTCTTTAATAAAGTTACTTGGTAGCGATTTCTTTTCACGCTTACGCGGAACATTTTAACGCGTAAAAAGAGAGTTGGACCTGAAGCGAAAAAAATATAAAAATATTCTACCATTCTTATTAGAAAATGCGTAATTCTACTGCAAGAAATATTCTGCTGTATAGTACTTTATGGATATAAAATAATAACTTAAAAAATTAAAAGTAATAACTGTGGACTTCCGCACCACCTCTGAGGTACCACCAATGGCGCGTTAGGTTTTTTAAAGTGGACCTTCGCCATATTGTACCATATTATGGCTCCAGGCGAAGGTCCACTTTAAAAAACCTAACGCGCCATTGGTGGTACCTCAGAGGTGGTGCGGAAGTCCACTGTTATTACTTTTAATTTTTTAAGTTATTATTTTATATCCATAAAGTACTATACAGCAGAATATTTCTTGCAGTAGAATTACGCATTTTCTAATAAGAATGGTAGAATATTTTTATATTTTTTTTGCTTCAGGTCCAACTCTCTTTTTACGCGCTAAAGTGTTCCGCGTAAGCGTGAAAAAAAATCGCTACCAAGTAACTTTATTAAAGAATCATTATTTTTTAAAAATCGTATAAAAAAGATACACAGATACAAATAATATCTCTTTTATGCGGTAGATACGTTGCGCAATAATAAGAAATCTTGTTATTAGAAAACAATTGTGTAAAAAAAAACGCGTAATCCATACAGCACAAAATATTTTTAAAAATAGTTTACAAAAATATTTTTAGAATGTTTCTATGTTCGCCAGATTGTCAAGAAAATATTTTCAAAAATGTTTTTAAAAGATTGCATAAAAATATATTTAACAATATTTGTAAAATCTTTTAGAAATTTGAACATTTTATTTTTTGAAGTAATATTTCTAAAAGATTTTACAAATATTATTGAATATATTTGTATGCAATCTTTTAAAACAGTTTTGAAAATATTTTTTTGACATGATTTGGCGGACATAGAAACATTCTAAAAATATTTGCGTGAATTATTTTAAATTATTTTAAACTTTCTAAAAAATATTTTAAATATTTTAAGAGGTTTTTGTGCTGTATGGGAAGAGTTGGATATAATAGAAAAGTATGTATGTATAGAATGCGATACACGTTACTTGATGCACAATTTTTGACTTCCCTGTATGTCGATCGGAGCGGTCGATCCAACCAGGTGTCATCTATGGATCTTTCGGTTGATTACAGTTGCAGTCGGTAACCCATCTCTCATGGTAAAAGGTTGGTACATCCATTAAGATTCACCCTGCATAATATACACCTATGATATACAAAATTACTAATGACAAGGCAAATGAGAGCCAGAAACGCCGATCTTAAAGCGACAATTACAATGTATTTATTATGTACACTATGCGCGAACGTTTCGGTCCTTGGTTTGGACCCTCCTCAGCGCAACAAAAATATAAAAATTAATACATGCGGTACAAAATCTCGGTTACATCCTCGTCAAGAATTAAAAGGTCGCAGAATTCGCATGGTCGAGTTCCGTCAGTCGGTTCGCAAACAAAAGATGTCGATACACGATGTGACCGTTGCCTTCAATAAAGGAGGAAAGGAACATTTAAATTAACATGAAATTAAAATAAATTTTAGTGGAGTTGTTTATAAAATCTGTTGCCAAGATTGCAATGCTTCGTACGTCGGCCAAACAAAAAGGCAATTGGGAACTTGCGTGAAAGAACATATCAACCAGCTTGGTAGAAAAGGGAGGGAACTGTCCGTGGTGTCCCAGCATCAATTGGAGGGACATGAATTTGATTGGGGCGGGGCCATAATTCTGGATAGGGAGAGATCTTATATTAGGAGAAGCATCTCGGAGATGTTTCATATTAAGCGCCAAATTAATGGCATTAATTTGCAAACAGACACGGTGGGGTTAAGCGGGAGCTATCTACCGATCATCGAGAGACTTTCTCATATGTAATTGTGCCCTCTATTGTTTATGTATTCAGGCGTTGGACGGTATGGGGATGTTTCATGATCTTTATTATTAGAAGTTTGGCGCTCGCGCCGTAAGGACATACGTTATTTTCTGTGAAATAAGTGTCAATCCAATTCTGTATGACGATGTCCGTTATGTATATTCGATGTGACTGTCAGGTAACACTGCATTATTACTCAATGTACGGTTTAGAATTTATTTTAATTTCATGTTAATTTAAATGTTCCTTTCCTCCTTTATTGAAGGCAACGATCACATCGTGTATCGACATCTTTTGTTTGCGAACCAACTGACGGAACTCGACCATGCGGATTCTGCGACCTTTTAATTCTTGACTAGGATGTAACCGAGATTTTGTACCGCATGTATTAATTTTTATCATGGAGGATAGAGATAAGGAGGTCGAACTCCTATAGGCAATGCGTCAGATTCATGAGCCCAAAAGTGGGAGTGTATGTTAGTAGATTACTACACTCGTGATAGTCGCAATCAGCTGAATATAGTTTACGCGAGCGTTATTTCTGTAATAACTAATTGCAATAATTCACTCGTTTACGTGGAGTAAATTATCGTAATGTTACTGTAGAAGTAACACTCGCGTATAAAACATAGTATAAGTGAAGAAGAACGATTTTCTGAAATGAAAACTGTGTGTTACATATATCTCCTTGGGGTTATATATACAAATACAATGATTTAAAAGAGATTATAAGATTACATTTTTTTATTACTTCATACTTTTAAATTGCAATACTTGCAAGAATATGTTAAGAAGCATAATAGTTTATAGACATACATACATTATAGTTATCTTGCACGATTAAATAAAGTTTTTCAAATTTTCATATTACTCATTACATTTGCTGTATTTATTTTCCAGTAAGATATAAAATATGTCGTACTAAATAATAGAAAAATGTAACTCAAATTGACTCTGCGGACCCCATATCCTATCTCCTCCTGTCTCTTCCCGAGTCCCGACTGCCAGATGCCAGTTTGTCGATCGTAGCGCGCTGTCGGTGTATGTTTTTCGAACTACTACTGTAACCGGGTTTTGGGCTTATCTCGAAACAGGAAGTTTGACCTTCTTATCTCTATCCTCCATGGAGACGGATAACAGGAAAATTTGGCTTCGCCGCTGCTAGCTCGCTTCGTGCCCACTGTAACGTGATACGTGAGACAAGAACGAAGCGACTGTTTGTCGGTCCTTGTCTGACTCATTCACCTTATTGATTTTCAGTATATGGACATAGCACGGAAGAGAACCACAAAATCGTGGACATAGCATGGAAGAGGTCCACAAAATCGTGGACATTACCTACGGGATTCGTGGACATTGGCTACGTAGTTCAATGTCCACATTTTATGGACATAGAGGCGCCACGGAATAAGGTGACAGCTAAAATGCGTCCATGACCGCTCTCATTCTTCTCTCTGATGTGAACACATCTGTAAAATTGTATCATCGGTAAATGATCTGTTAACAGATACCTATTATATCTACCGATGATACAATTTTACAGATGTGTTTACATATAGCATATAGGCTCACGCATTCACCAACATGTACATGGGATGCCGCCATGACAGTGCAGGGCGCCATGGCGCCATCTGCCCCGAGATTTTATTGAACATTCCTAATTACAAGGACTGATATAGGCCGGTAACATAGAAAATAATAGAAAATGGTAATTTTGTCAAAAAATCAGACGGGTGCAGGATTCCCTTAATGTATTTTATTTCTATCATTGAATTCCTTATTTCATCAAGTCTCACAACAAAGCGCGCGATGCGATCGATATGTCTTTAGAAATGGAAAAAAGCACGTCAGAGACACTCTTTTGTTCTTTGGCCGGTATTCATAGTCGGATCTTATTTCAAGACTGTCTTAAGTAATGTCTTAAGATGCTGATACGGTTCTGTGATTGGCTCATGACATCTCCAGATCGTACTTAAGACGGTCTTAAATATAAGATCCGACTATGAATACCAGCCTTTGATATGGCTCGTGCAACTTCCTTTTCTCTCTCTTTCTCTCTCTCTTTCTTTCTCCCTCTTTCTCATTCACTCGCGCCGCATATCTATCTCTTTCTATCTTGTTCTTGCTCGCTCGCGTGACTCAAGTTGCGGCGTGACCTCAACAAAGTTAGCCCTCCCAAGTAAATTATTGATAGTTTTTTTTTTACCAATCGTTTGGTGGTTGATTGGTAGTATTTAATGCGGTACCAAACACTGCCAATCAATCGCCAATCGATTAAAAAAAAAAACAATCAAAGTAGGGGGGCTAAAAAAAGATCAAAAATTGGTTTTTTCGATTTCCTAAAGAAACGCGAAACCACCAAAAGTTTTTAATGCGGTACCAAACACTGCCAATCAATCGCCAATCGATTAAAAAAAAAATTACAATAGTCAAAGTGGGGGAGCTAAGAGAAAATCAAAAATTTGTTTTCGATTTCCTAAAGAAACGCAAAACCACCATAAGTTTTTAATGCGGTACCAAATACTACCAATCAACCACCAAACGATTGGTAAAAAAAAAACTATCAATAATCCACTTGGGGGGGGGCTAACTTTGTTGAGGTTGCGGCGTGTGACGCGCCTCGATAATTGTTGCCGTCTTTTGGGGATTTCAGGAACCTCGTCGGGGATCCCCCCCCCCCCCCTCCTTCCGTGTTGCGCGGAACCACAAAACATATCCGGCGGAGGGGACGGGATGCTCCATCGTTGCGGTGGAGGCCGCAGACGAAGGGAAGAGAGGGCCTAGCTACGGTAAAACTTTTGTCCATTCACGGCCGACACGCTCCTCATTGGGAGTTCGCTTCGAGGTCTCGTTCCACGCGCACGGATGCTACTGGACCGGATCGGAACTAAAACTTAGGAATCGTATTTCTTTTTCTTCTTGCGCTTGCGATTGATACTCACGACCGAGCGTGGGAGGGATCTTTTATTTATCAAATCTACAACAGTAACAATGTCAAAAACGCCAATCAAAATTATTTTTTCTCCAAAAAATTATGTTCTCGAACAGATTACAGATATGCCATTGTAAGTGCGCATTTAAAAGTAAATTTGTTAAAGAGGCACATAAAAGGGTTAATAAGAATTAAATTTGTGAAGCGTCAAAATGCAGATTCGGACATACGAAAACATGTTTTTGCGTAAAAACATCCTTCATACTCCGCACGTCAATGTGTATTTTTCAGCATTCATGCATGCTTATCAACAGGAAGTTATATTCGCTACATACACATTCACAAATGTCAATGCAATTTCCGTTCGGTGAGTAGAAAGTTTGATCACTAGAATTGAATGCAGTGTTTTTCTCAATGATGGTCTTGAGAGTTGCTATTTCGTGTCGAAATTGCAAGTCTGTGAAGTTGGCACATCTTTTTCAAATTTTGAAAAAAATCATTGGAGTTCTGGATGCCCCAGCAAAAGTTCTAGAGTTCTCGATCAATTTTAGAAAGAATTCCGTCGATTAAAGTAACGAAAACACCATTTTAAAAATGGGAGGGCTAACTTTACGGTGCCCATCATTTAAAAAAAAATCATTTTTTTATGGTGGATTCGAAAATATTTCGAAAAGTTCTAGAGTTCTCTATAGGTTTTAGAAAGAGGTCCGATGAAATAACCCCAAAAATAAAAAATTAAAAAAAAACAAAATTTTTGAAAAAATTATTTTTATCGTGGATTCGGAAGTATTTTGAAGAGTTCTAGAGTTCCCTATAGGTTTTAGTAAGAATTCCGTTCAAATAACTCCAAAAATCGATAATAAAGTAAAAAAATATTGACCGTAGCGGCTTTCTCGGGGTTTAAAAATTGTATAAAAAGTTAATAAATAATGCTAGGCGCCGGAACTCTTTGGAAATAATTAAAGGACATTCAGAACTACACGAAAAATATAATAGAAAATAGAAATCCTGGAACTGTCAAAATAACGCGCGGGCTGACTCATATACCCGTAGATCTGGCATTCTCGGAAATTAAAAATTGTATAAAAAATTAACCAATAACGTTAGGCGTCGGAACTCCTTGGAAATAGTTAAAGGACATTCAGAACTACACGATAAATATAATAGAACTCCTGGAACTGTCGGAATAACGCGCGGGCTGACTCATATACCCGTAAATCTGGCTTTCTCGGAGATTAAGAATTGTATAAAAAATTAACCAATACCGCTAGGCGCCGGAACTCCTTGGAAATAGTTAAAGGACATTCTCAGAACTACATGACAAACATAATAGAACTCCTTGAACTGTCGGAATTATGCGCGGGCTGACTCATATATCCGTAAATCTGGCTCTCTCGGGGATTAAAAATTGTTTAAAAAATTAATCAATAACGCTAGGCGCCGGAACTCCTTGGATATAGTTAAAGGACATTCAGAATTACATGAGAAATATAATAAAACTCCAGGAACTGTCGGAATTATGCGCGGGCTGACTCATATACCCGTAAATCTGGCTTTCTCGGGGTTTAAAAATTGTATAAAAAATTAACCAATAACGCTAGGCACATTGTCATGTAATTCTGAATGTCCTTTAATTATTTCCAAGGAGTTCCGGCGCCTAGCATTATTATTAATTTTTTAGACAATTTTTTATTTCCGAGAAAGCCAGATTTACGGATATATGAGTCAGCCCGCGCGTGATTTTGACAGTTCCAGGAGTTCTATTATATTTGTCATGTGGTTCTGAATGTCCTTTAACTATTTCCAAGGAGTTCCGGCGCCTAACTTTATTGATTAATTTTTAAAACAATTTTTAATCCCCGAAAGAGCCAGATTTACGGATATATGAGTCAGCCCGCGCATAATTTCGACAGTTCCAGGAATTCTATTATATTTGTCATGTAGTTTTGAATGTCCTTTAATTATTTCCAAAAATTTCCGGCGCCTAGCGTTATTGGTTAAT
The DNA here is from genome assembly GCA_030770355.1 of Harpagoxenus sublaevis. NCBI lineage: Eukaryota > Metazoa > Arthropoda > Insecta > Hymenoptera > Formicidae > Harpagoxenus > Harpagoxenus sublaevis. Next base: position 64,253 of record JASTWR010000918.1, read on the forward strand.
TTTTTATACAATTTTTAAACCCCGAGAAAGCCAGATTTACGGGTATATGAGTCAGCCCGCGCGTTATTCCGACAGTTCCAGGAGTTCTATATGTCCTTTAACAATATCCAAGGAGTTCCGGCGCCTAGCGTTATTGATTAATTTTTTAAACAATTTTAATCCCCGAGAGAGCCAGATTTACGGATATATGAGTCAGCCCGCGCATAATTCCGACAGTTCCAGGAGTTCTATTATATTTGTCGTGTAGTTCTGAATGTCCTTTAACTATTTCCAAGGAGTTCCGGCGCCTAGCGTTATTGATTAATTTTTTAAACAATTTTTAAACCCCGAGAAAGCCGCTACGGTCAATATTTTCCACTTTATTATCGATTTTTGGGGTTATTTGAACGGAATTCTTACTAAAACCTATAGGGAACTCTAGACCTCTTCGAAATACTTCTTAATCCAAGATAAAAGTAATTTTTTTAAAGATTTTGTTTTTTTAAAATTTTTTATTTTAGGAGTTATTTTAACGGAACTCTTTCTAAAACCTATAGGGAACTCTAGAACTCTTCGAAACACTTCCGAGTCCACCATAAAAAATTGATTTTTTTTTTAATGATGGGCGCCGTGAAGTTAGCCCTCCCCGCCCATTTTTAGAATGGTGTTTTCGTTACTCTAATCGACGGAACTCTTTCTAGAATTAATCGAGAACTCTAGAACTCTTGCTGGGGCATCCAGAACTCCAATGATTTTTTTCAAAATTTGAAAAAAATGGGCCAACTTTACAGACGTCGAAATTGCAGACATTGTTGCAACAATTTTTTTACATATTTGTTTTATAGAAATAGGGTGGATTTGCGACGACCTAATTTTGCAAAATGCTGCACGACTAAATGGATTCAACTGTGGTACAAAAATCGTTATCTGATTTTAATTCTACACTTATAAAATGATATGCTACAAATTATTAACCCTATTTTATAAGTATTTGCATTTGAGAAACATTTGAATTGTGAGTCAACTTTTATTGCAATTTACAAAATTTCGAAAAAAGTTTGCTGAGGATTATGCTCATGCAAATAAAACAAATGGTTTTTGACAAAATCTTCTTTGTAATCATAAAAATATTTTGAAGTAGTAATAATTTTAATTTTCCTCGGTTGACGAGGGAAATAATGCACGGAAATATTTTTTGCAATACGAGTTTTTTATGTTGTGCAATAATGACAAATCAGCGTCAATATAAAAGTCAATATGATGATGTCGAGAAATGTACCATGCTAACGAGCTCTGAGACTCACTCGATTGTCGTCGATAGTACGCGAGTCAGAAAATTGCGCTGCAATCTTCTGCAAGTCGCCAGACGGAGCAATGTACTTTATTCCATTGCGCGTTTTGTCATATGGATGCTTTATGGAATTACCATGAAAGAAACTATTCTCCAAGACTCGTCAAAAAGAACCTAGCGTATAATTTCTATTATAATCATAGTCTTTCACCTTTTGTTACTTATAGTTATGGCTCTGATCTAATGATGCCTCTAAAATGGCAAGCCATTTGCAACTTTGCTTGATTTAGAAACCGTATCGAATTAAAAGTACGAAATCACACTGCTCAACTACCGCGTCGCAGAGAGAGAAGTTAATTCGCTTTCATGATTTACACTTTGGTCGGGAACGTTTCGGTGCATTATACTTATTCAGACGTTACTTTACAATATGAATAATTTTAGAATAAGTTTATTAAAATAACTGAAAAAGTATCCTAAACAATTAACAGTTTATTGTGTCATTTTACTTCTAACAAAATCCAATTTTTATATTAAGCATTAATTTCACGCAATTTATTCTCTCTTTCTCTCTCTCTCTATAAATCATATATTTTATTTATGTTTTCTTCAATCACGATAAAATATAAAAATATAAAATTGCACAATTTTGTCAATAACCAATATTTAAGGCCTAGCAAAGATTTGATCTGCAGAAACTTCAGTTTTCCCAGGTTAGACGAACGGCGTGCCTGCGTCATTAGCTCGTAGCCTAATCAATAGACATAATTATGAAACTATGCGCTATTAGTAGTCCTGAGCCGCGCTGGTCATAATCTCGTGGTGAATGACGGTGCGGTACTAGTTCGCGTGTTATTAAGCGGGTATATTTTATAGGAAACCGGTAGTTGGGTAATAACGAGCGAGGGTTGCCAATGTTCGATTATGGTTCCTTAACATTATTACATGCTAAAAGAGAATTACAAATAAAATGTACTGCATTCTGCCTTTCAAGCAATATTTAATTATGACGTTAGAAAATCTAAACATTTACATTTAATCCTTATACGTGTTTTTATTAATGATTAATACAATATCAATTCATTAATTTGCATTTTGTAATATTATTTTCAAATAATAGTAAATAATTACAATGTAAACAAGAATTGGAAAAGCAAGATAATATTTAAAACAAACATACGTATTGTACTTTGTTTTTTAAATAAAAAGTCTTTGAAAGTTACTTCATTTTCCAATAAACAATACAGGAAACATATATTGAGTTCCTTTTCTGAACTGATTTATAAGACATGATAAATTATAAATTATTGAAACATCCGGTAAAATATTGAACCTTTTACGGAAAGTTTTGTCGTTTATTGACATCTGTCCGATTTCTTCCTTTTTTCGTCCCGCGGTTGACTATCAGCTAATCAAAGAATACGACAATCGTTTGCATTTCCTGTTGCCAGTCATTAACATCGGCACGTTTCAGTGGGGCTTTATCGTTTATCAGGTAGCGACAACACCCTTTTATGTCGGCTACTTTGCCGCAAGTCGGCCGCGCGCGCCATTCCCAAATCGCTAAACTATCCTCCAAACACCAAGTACCGCACTAGGGAAACTTCGACGTTAGCCACCCTCACACCTCCGCCGTTTGACCCTAGAATCGGCCAAGTGGCCGAGAATCTGACCAACGTGCAATTACGGACAAAATGCCGAAAGATTTTGCTGTAGGAGATTTACCACCAACGGACATTATTTACGGAGCTGACTGGCGAGCAATTCTATTTTCGAGATGTGCCCAAGACTTGCCATTTTATAGTGATGTTTGACAAAACGTTTCAAACGTACAAATTATATTAATGAGCAAGCGACTTATAAATCACGCGGCATACTGGCAGCTATACATTTGTATACATTCGCCAACCACGGGCATGTTAAATCTTTTTTAATTTCTTCTCATTTTACCTTTGCGAAATGACAGATCGTTTCTTTTCTTACTAATATGTATATATATAGTCAACGATACAAATAGTTCCAATGATGGGACGACAAATGACCATCGGTCCTAATGGGTATCACTAGCTCGTGTTATTCGTCAATATTGTCAGAGAAACTCGGTGATTTAATTTTCCTCATTAACTGTCTCCGATGTATACGTACAAATTCGTCAACGGTCAAAACAGACAATTTCGTATGAATACTCGTAAAATACACTCAAACGTGAAATACACTTAAACAGCACGTTGTAATTAACCTGCTTCAATATTCCGCCTGTCAATTATATCCGTATGCTTTTGCTCTAAGAATCGCAGTGTCAGTGATGTGACAGATGAAATGTTTTTATTTATCGGCAAGTAAATTTCACAAAAATTTAACGTAAAGTTACTGGAAAAATCCGATATATAACAGTCACTAATAGCGAATGTATACGATTTTGAAGCAGATACGAAAGAAATCATAAATATTAATAATTAGTTTCTCTCTAAACTTATTTTAGTAAGTAAAATATTAATATGTCATACGAGCAGCATCTAACATGTATTAAAATTTAGCTTTTAGATATAATAATTCTCGATTTTCGAACGGCAATATATTTCTCACTTATATGCTCCGAGATGTTATTTATAATCTTATATTAATCTTTCACTTTCTTTGATGCTCCATATTCTCCGAGATATTTTCCGTATACTTTCTGCAGTCTGAGGACTTTGCAGACGTCAAAACAAATGTGAAATTTGTCTGTTTTACAACAGATTATATTTAATTGCAGTACAATTGTAACGACACGTCACGTAGATGAAGCTAATCTTAACTAGCAGTTTCTAATAGATACTCTGTGCGCGAATATGCACGAGTCATCGTTACCAGTAATAAATATAATCATGTTGAACATTCTTATCGGATTTTGTCGGCTCTATATTTAACGTTTTGATAGCTGTACATATTCATAATTTTCTTCATACGTTACCTGCGATTTAATTTACACAATTCGTCAAGATCGCAACGCTATCGATAACCAACTCAGAATATCGCGGCGACATTTATAGCGCGATACTAACGCGTGTTTAAATAGAAAACGCAAGAGGCTTTTCAAAGTATATGTGTATTTTTCTTTCGAATTACGTGGAGCGGCCTGTCCTATCGCGTAAATACCGCCAACGTATCGAATGACTGTGTGTTACCTGCATCGAGTAGATTTTCTGATTTAAATGCTCCTACTAGCAGCAAACGCGAGACACGGTCGAACCTTCCGGCAACCCTCTGGGATTATCTCAACCCATGCCAACACGGAGCGGCCTATTTCCGGATATACGTAGAATGAACGTATACACCTACAAAGTTATCTCTCCCTCTTGTAACACAAAATACACCCGATCGGCACAATCGTGATCACTTCGCTCTCTCGTGTGACCGAAAATACTTGCTTTTCCGCCTATCCGCACTAATCCTCGTCCCCGGACTACGTGCACGCAGTCGCAACGATTGCAATCCCTTTCCTGTCATGTAACGAAGGTATATACCTTCCAACGCCAGATTCTTTTCCGGCCAAACGGAAAGTCGCGATATCAGTCACTTCACTCTCGCACGACGGGCAACGCGGAGAGAATTTACACTAATCAACAGAACCAAACTACTACCCCGTGGGAGTTATTGAGCGTGGAACATCGTGTAGTCGTGCACTTACCTACTGTTGCCAGAAGTGAGCGAGCGTGAATAAGGGCTCCTTCTTGTAGAGCCATTCCATGGTCGTTATATTCCGCGAGTCGGCCTCCCCGGAGGCCTGCATGCTGGCCAATGCCGCTGAGTTCAGACCCGCTAGTATGGGCTGCTGGAGGGCCGCTGTCACGACGGAGGTGTTGGTACTGGCTAGCAGATTGGCGACCTACACGGTCGCGGTCGGCGCATCCTTCGAACCACCAGTAGCCAGTAGTTGAGTCCCGATCGGCGCTGACGGCCCCTGGAGCCCCAGTGACAAAGCCACTTTGACGGCTTCAAGCTTCTCCGGCGGATGCAAAACTGCTCTTCCTCGTTTGCCGCCTTCGCCGCCGTTGCCGCCGTCTCCTCCGCCTCCGTTGCCGGTCGCACTCGGGGAACACGTTTTAGGCGGCGGTTCCGTCGGTACCGTCTCTCATCGGCAGCAGTCCACTGGATGCTGCGCGTACAGTGTCACGCGTCCACTCGGCGCGGGCGGCTCGCGCTTTCGTGTTATTGCCACGCGATGAGCATCGCCGGGCTGACACTCTCTCGCGGCAGCGCGCATTCGACCTTTAGACGTTTCCCTTTTCGACAATTTTCAACCGTTACAAGACCGTGCGTTGCAAGCGTTTGATAGTCATCACTCGTACGGCGCGTACTCTGTTTAATCGATTTCTAGTCTAGGCGAAGTGTACGCCGATCGGTTTCTCTCTTGTCGTTCGTCGTTCTCTGATCCGAGCCGATCGTCTGAGCTTAGGTGTAGCACGTCGCGATTTGTCCGCGCAAGCAGCGTCGAAGTAAGTTGCACGACACAATTCTGACGCGCTAAATGACAATCTCACGTTTGTCGAAAACGTGCTCGGTACCACGGCATTATCAGCACTGTGCTAAGTGTCTCGATCTTCCTCAATCGACGGATCGTGTTGATCCGTATCATTCGTCACCGTATCATTAGCCACTATTATTAGAGGGTCGTAGAACTCTTGGGCCGGACCAACCGCGGACTTGTGAAGATCGCGTAGTCTCTCACAGACAGTCCGCCAATAACGACGTTGCGCTCCTCTTCGTCGTTCTCGTCGTCTTATACGTAGCGATGATGCAAGCAGATCTTTACCCGCTGCCGCATCACACGGCGTGCATCACA